>OOFE01050521.1:37299-50493 GCA_900323365.1 Monocentris japonica
CTCTCTGTGTGTGTGTGTGTGTGTGTGTGTGTGTGTGTGTGTGTGTGTGTGTGTGTGTGTGTGTGTGTGTGTGTGTGTGTGTGTGTGTGTGTGTGTGTGTGTGTGTGTATTTGACAGAGATAGATTGAGCATCCAGGGCTGTTCCTATTTTATTTGTTCTCTTAAACACACCCCACAAAGTAGGAATGCAGGTGTGGCGCAGCACAGAGTGAAGGAAGTAAGTTATGGTGGTAAAGGAATTACACTTGTGTGCTCAGCTCATGTTGGGTTTTTTACATCACCAACATTTCCCTGTGCTCTCAGACTTAACATCTGTGTGGTGTGTGTCTCCACAGGGTCCCTGCCAACAGTGGCAAAGGGAACCCATGTCATCATTCCACTGGTGGATGAGTTGGAGGATGATTGCTGGGAAGCTGCCATTGTGAAACAGGATGGCAACAGGATCAAGTTGTCTGTGAACTCTCATCCTACAGCAGTCACTGGTCGATACCAACTCACTGTGTCAACACATTGCCCAAAGGGCAAAGCCACTTCCACACATGACCCAACCAATGACATTTACATGTTGTTCAACCCGTGGTGTGAAGGTAAATGTGGGATAAAAAAAGGTTATATTTTTATATATGATTACCAGAACTCTTCCCTCACAGACAAATACGTTTACAAAACAGGATCATATGAATAGAAATGTGACTGTTTTAGCTGAATCTCTGGTTGGTTCAGTGCATCCCAACCTGACCATCTAAGTCGCACACTGTATGAAGTTGATAAATAAGCATGATGAAATGGAGGACATACTGTAGACCAGGCATGAGCAACCCGGGGTTTTTACTTCTAGTGGATTGCAACAGGAAGATAAGAACTGGAGAAACATAGTATTGTCAAGTTTGACAGCCATCCAACCACACTCATGCTTGTGTGGTTACAAGGTTGACTGACATAAATTCAGAAGAATAGGGGGCCGAAGCAAAAGTTATCCAAGACCGCCTACTGGTTTAGTAGTGGCTAGGTGGGTAGCGCAATTTCCACAGACACAGTTGGACACATCTTACAACAACCAAACAAAGCAATAGATATTGTTGAAAATCACCTGACAGCACTCTCCGTTATGTAAGCAATCATAAGATTTTTACACATCTCTGTAATTTTTGTCGAAAAGAATTGCATGCAAAATTGTGTAGTTATAAGGTAGTCAATGAATAAATCTGAACCATACAGTTAGTAGTTTCCTTATATCAAGTAATCTGTCATGTATTACAAAGTGACGTCAACTTCGGCTCCATATTACTCTTACCTAGTTCACTCAGTGGCCCCTCCTCTTATGTAGGATAGGATATAGTGTTCTGCCGTAACAGGTCATCCACTGAGATTATAAATCCAAGTTTTTGCCAGTTGGACTTTATGTTACTTCTGACCCACAAAAGTGAGAGAACGAATGAGAAAAAGATTACTCTTGCTAGCTAATATACTTTTTGACATAGACCCTCTGCAAGTACGAAAAATAGTACGATCTCATGTTGGAGTTACTTCCTGTTTCAGAGAGAAATATATTCTTACTCCTTCTCTGTCTATCAGATGACATAGTGTTCATGGATGCTGAAGACGAGAGGAACGAGTATGTTCTGAACGATGTCGGCAGAATCTATTATGGCACAGAGAAACAAATAGGAGCTAGGACATGGGACTATGGACAGGTGAGTGGACTGTGTGGTCTCTCCACATCGGTGTTTGTTGATTGGTGAAAGAACTGAGAAGGACCAATTGATTCTCTCTCCCCACCCCCCGCTTCTCTTTTCTCTGTCTTGGCATTAGTTTGATGAGGGGATTCTTGCTGCTTGCCTCTATGTCCTGGAAAAGAGTGGAACACCTCCATCTGGTTGGGGAGACCCTGTCACTGTGGTGCGAGTTGTCTCAGCCATGGTGAGACTGCATTACATGTACACAAAAAACATTAACACCAGACCTATCCTTGTATTTCTGTTCATAGCATGCCAATATATAGTTCAGATTCTCCCTCAGAGCTTAAAAAAGATTCCTTCACTTTCTTCATCCAGATCAACTCCCCTGACGACCGTGGCGTCCTGGAGGGGAACTGGTCAGGAAACTACTCAGCTGGAACTTCTCCAACAGTTTGGAGTGGCAGTGTGGAAATTTTGAAAAATTACCATAAGAGTGGAGGCACCCCTGTCAAATATGGCCAGTGCTGGGTCTTTTCTGGTGTTGCCACTACAGGTTAGCCATTTTTGCACTAAATGTGTTCATGTGACATATGTTTATGTGTGTGACCGGTGGGCGCCACACAGATAATGACCACTGATCCTTCACCACTCCCATCTTCTTTGCAGTGTTACGATGTTTGGGCATTCCCAGTCGTAGTGTGACCAATTTCAACTCCGCCCATGACACAGACGTCTCTTTGACAACGGATGTGTACTTTGATGAGAACCTGGAGCCTTTAGATCATCTCAATACTGACTCTGTCTGGTGTGTTCTGTGTGCTTACTGTCTTTGTCATGCTTCTAATACACATTTACTTATAACCTGCAGCACTCTCTAGTTTATGAAACCTGCCCTTCATCTCTTTTCCTCTAGGAACTTCCATGTGTGGAATGAATCGTGGATGGCTCGTACAGACTTGCCTCCAGGCATGGGAGGCTGGCAGGTTGTTGACGCCACACCTCAGGAGACCAGCCAGGGCATCTTCTGCTGTGGCCCCGCCTCTGTTTCTGCTGTCCGCGATGGTCAGGTGTACCTCAAACATGACTCTCCCTTCGTCTTTGCTGAGGTTTGTGCAATACATAATTCTGCTTACTCTCATAGTTAAGATGTTTCACTCCAACTCTCTCCTAGCTTTCTGACAAATTGTGGACAACATTGCCATCACACCACTACAACACAGATATCTGAAGTCTCATTAGCTGACATCTCTCTCTCTGTGCACCTGTAGGTGAATAGTGACAAAATCTACTGGCAGAGGAAGCTGGATGGGACCTTCACTCAAATTCACAGTGAGAAAAATACTGTGGGCCACTTCATCAGCACCAAGGCTGTTGGCTCTGATGAGCGCAATGATATCACACACCTTTACAAACACCCTGAAGGTATCATCAAACAAAGCACAGATTCTAAAATACAATTTGGGGGAGATGACAGGGAATCAGAGGTATTGATAGTTTATAAATGAAGCTCTACATTTTTTGTCATTCTCAGGCACAGAGGAAGAACGCATTGCTGTGGAAAGAGCATGTCGCTATGGCTCCAAGCCAGAGGCCTATTCCTCTCCCACAGCAGAGGATGTCTCTATAGAGGTGACGATGGATGGTGAAGGTCCTCGCATGGGGGGTGATCCAGAACTGACCATTGTGTTGCAAAACAGCAGCTCACAGCATCGCAAAATCATCCTCCACAGCCAGGTGGCAGTCATGTACTATACCGGCGTCCACAAGGCCACTGTCAAAAAGGACAGGACAGAGGTGGAACTACTGCCCAGTGAGGGTGAGTGGAGTGGTTGAGTGAGGGAGGGTTTCCTGGAGCTACCTTAACTGCAGTAGGAAAATGTTTTTTAATGCATGCCAACGCTGGCATGAAAATCAACTGGCCTGAGCTGTTTTTAATCATACCTTACTGGTGACAACATAAAGTGTTTAATTACTGTAGCAATGTGCACAGACTTTGCTCTCACCATGAAAGAACCACTGTACACAAGGAAGCTGAGATACTGTTCCTTTAACAATCTGTAATATTAACAAATATAAAAATGTTAACATTTACAACACGTTTTGTGTCTAGCTTCCTCAAGTATTGTACATAACAGTGCCCTTAGAACAGTACATTATTATCAAATTACAGAAAAGATCTCTCACCCTTATCTCACTTTGGTATCGTCCCATCTACAGTAAAGACTCTGGAGTGGACCCTGGAGTATAAACACTACCAGGACCAACTAGTGGACCAGGCAGCTCTCATGCTGACACTGTCAGGCAGGGTCAGTGAAACACAGCAGGTTCTGGCCACTCAGTTCAGTTTCCGACTCAGGACGCCAGACCTCATCATAAAGGTGAGCCAAGCAGATGTAAAAGAAAATATTACTGATTTAAATGTTATTTCAGTTCTGAAATTGTTTTTTTTTTAAATGTTTCCAATAGCCAAGTGGGGAGGCCATGGTAGGGAGGAAGATGGCAGCAGAGATCTCCTTTACCAACCCACTACCAAGGATGCTGAAAGGAGTGATAATCCATGTGGAAGGACTAGGCCTGCTGACTGCTCGAAAGATTGGTCTTGGGTGAGGAGAACAAATTCTATCTTGCTCACTCTCCTTACCAGTTTTCTTTCTCTCTCAGACACATAACACACCTTCCCACTTTGTGATTGTCACTATCATGTCCTATCCTATCCTTCAGTGATATTGGCAGTCGTGCTGCTGTGTCTGTGACTGAGCACTTCGTCCCCACCCTGGCTGGACCTAGGAAACTACTGGCTTCATTGGATTGCAAGCAGCTCACACAGGTTCATGGTGTAACTGACATCATTGTACAGGAAAAGAACACAAGGACTCTATAATCCTTTGTTTTTAGGTTTGAAAACTGAGGCACTTTCACACTGGATGTTGGCAGTCATCTCTTCCCTAAGCATTGACTCTCCAAATTTTTGTAATCTCTGTTGAAAGCTGTCGAAGTATTTAGACTTGATTGCTATATATCTATATCACCTTAATTTATGACACTGCTGTGTTTTTACTATGCATGAACTTTCAAATTGAAGGTTACCAATAGAACACAGAGGTAATACATTGTAATACATGAGAATATTGTGATATTGTGACAGAACGTTTTCCTATTCTTCGAAAATCAGCATTAGCTTACATCACTTGCCACTTATGTTTCATAAGGAAGATCTTGTAGCACCTTTGTACAGTATGCATGTCCTATTATGAAGCACTTCTAACACTTATAACTGCTAACTAATTCCTGAGTTGCAGAGGACAGAATGGCAGCTTATATGAAAGAGGTGTGCTTTTGTTAAATTGACATTGTATGTTTTTTTTGTATTGTATTGTAACTGTATTTATTTTTTGTTCATATTATAATGTGTTGATAGTAAAATGCTTTCTAAATGTCTAAAACCACATTTGAATGCTCTTGCATCAACAAAAACATTTGTGAATATAAGATGTAGCCTAAGTCTGGTCATTTATTGGCGTTACAGAGCACATTATGTGTGTACAAATTGCTTGTTACTTCCCGTAGTGGTGTCCCTCGTGATGGCCTGTCACGTAATATTTAGACAGTTGTTGCCAATAGTTACGGGGGCGCATCGCCATGTTGGAAGAGTTACAACAAAACAAAGAAAAGGTACAGTAGAGGTAGAGGATCTAGGCATAAAATATGCCTAATTTCTGTGCGGTTGTAGGGTGCTCAAATCGTTCAGGGAAAGGCCTTAAAAGATCATTTTATAGGATACCTAGCATAGTGAGCCACCAGGGCGAGAAGACCCGTCTGCTCACTATAAAGAGAAGAGCGGGGTGGCTGCAGGCGCTGCGGAGGAAGAACCTCAACCTGAAGCAGAGCAACTACCACTACCAATATGATCAATACCGTATTTGCGCTGATCATTTCATTAAGGGTAAGTGATGAGTTATCAGCATATTATAAAGTTAGCCGGTTGGCTAACTCACGTGCTTTCATCTGAGTAGTATTACCACTGATGTTGACGTTAGTTAATATTAGCACGGTCAGTGCAGGTGTTTTTATACGGTTTAGCTGATGACAGTAAGTTAAGCTTTCAATGAACAGGTACTAGAGTTCGACTCAAACGAATGTATTGCTAATGTTTTGGCTAACGCTAGCCTCAGCCTTTACCCTAACCCAAGCCTTAACCAAGCCCTTGTTCTTGCGTAAACTCAACCTTTTATACCCTTCACCTAAACCTAACTCAAACTGTAACCACTTCGTGTCCTTGCCTAACTTCACCCGGTACCTTTCAAGTTGTTTGACTTTCCTGGCCATAACCTTATCCTGAATAAGTACTCATATCATGTTAGCTGCTAAGCAAAGTGGCTAATGTTAGCACTTCCGCATGCGACCCAACGTATTTATGACGCGACGTTCACTTAGTTGGCGTCAACGCTGACACGTAATTGCTGTCAACTAAACACACTTTGCCAAACAGCCAACGTTTGCCAACATTAACAAACTCCGTATGCCTCTGCTCTCATAAAAGTTCATCGTGTGATTTGTCAGTTGGCATTGCACAAGTGCTGATGCTGTAATTTCACAACAGTTTCACAATGTTTTATTTCAGGGGCTGGAATGACCTTTCAGGGATGAAAACATATGCCAGCAATATCTGTATTAGGTAATCAAGCCATGGACCGTTAAGGCACCTCAGGCACTTGTACTGGCCCCTGGACCTGATCTTGATGCCGCAAAGTGCAAAAGAATAGCCCAGTCATTATTTCATACAACCAATATCTAAAGATATGTAGCTATCACTAATCTGCAGCTCTTGAAATTGGAAAGCAGTGTTTTCAAGTGGTTGTGGAAGGTTTGTTGTTTTATTTTTGCATGCATTGCCCAGTTGGTTTGAACTGAATCTATGATCTGGAATTAGTAGAAAAGTGTTGCAGTTGCTGGCATATCAAAGACATCACAAGGAGTTTTATTTAAAAATACTTTGTGGTTAACACATCAGAAAGTGTTGCGTGTTTCCAACAGGTTCTTGGGTTACCTTATCGGGGGTCGTGGGGGTGCATAAGGTACACAGTCAGCAGTGGAAAAGACAGAAAAAGTACTGTTGATGATGTCATTTTGCCAGTTTGGGAAATTGGCTTGTGGTGGGTCTGTCTGATATTGTGTTGCAGTGCCACAAATATCTCAATGTGTGTGTGCAGGAAACACTGGTGTTAACATGATCTATTACATTTTTCAGGTGCTCCTGCCACATTATATGATGTCTCAAATCCTGACTGGATACCATCTGTTAATATGGGCCACCAATATTTCACTTCTGATGGCCAGGCAGGATGTGGGCAACACAAGAGAAGCAAGAAACTAGAAACTAGAAACTTCAAAGGTAAAAACAAATGCACTACATCTCAACAAATTGATCAACTACAAATGTGCTATGTATGTCAAGGATGGTGGTGGAGTGTGTGTTGATTATCGTCTTTGCCAGGGTGGGTTTCCCTGTGGAGACTCCCTGTGTTTGAGTTTGGTCTTTCACATAATGCAGTCAAATTTAGAATTGTTCTCTGTTCTGATATGACACTTTAAGCACATGCTGGCAATGGGTGTCTCTTTTTATATTGTGCCCAGTGATGGTGTAGTGGTGAAGACCCTTGTTTCTGGACCCTCAGGTGGCCCTGCTGACGTGGGATCGAATCCCACTAGAACCTTCTCTCCTCTTCCACCCGTACTCAGGCTCCCTCTCAGGTTTTATACCAAGCAGGGTGGAATGTCCATTTAAAAATAACAAAAAAGCAATTAGCTATATGGAGCCTATTAAGTAAGCTTTGTACCATAGGTAAATGGACTTACAAGATATTGGCCTGGTAACTTCTGTGGATGTAGTAAATTAAAATTCAAGGCTGTCTGCTGCCCCTTCTAGTTCTGTGTATGAGAATAGTTCATTTCTTAATTTCACCCCTGCATGTTGTTATTATTGTGGTCCATGTCCATGCCTTTGCTGATTGTATATATGTGTTTATGTGTGTTGATAGATCATGTGCAGATCTCCTTTGATCAGCTGGCAGAGACTGCTGGAGCATATGAAATGGAAGATTGTTTGGCGTTTGATCAGGTTTGATTTCATCATGGCTATCAAGCTCATCAGTCATTGACAGTGTAGTTCATTATACAGTTGGTGGCTGATGTGTAACAAGTGCTTTATTCATCAAATTGATTTAAGCGCCTTGTTTAGATTTTTGGGTATTTCGATTGGATATCATTGGCAGCACAGACAACCTTAACCTTCTGAACTTTGGTGCCTTCTAGGAATATCAGTCACTGCATGGGGAATTACAGGTTAAGGAGGAGACAGAAGAATTTCAGATACAAGACAGCTACCAAGCATTTGCAGAAATACAGTGTGTTACAGTAAAAGAAGAGCCTGAAGTTTCCCCCTCCAACACACATAGAATTACTGAGCAGGTCAGTAGATCTGAAGGCTTGTAATACCTTTTGAAAGTAAGTAGATGGATTTGGAGGGAGGTTTACAGTTTCACCCACTTGTTCTTCCAAACTATTTTGTGATTTCAGATTTTAAAAATGTGCCTAACTGTTCACCTCTTCAGGCACTACATTTACCAGACCAAATGAAAGAAGAGATAGAGGAATCGTCCTGTCTCGCACCTTGTGAAGACATTGAAACATTTGTTGTGAAGCAAGAAGGAGAGAAGTTTGTGTTGGTTAAAGAAGATGCAATGTCTGAATTTTATGGATCCTTGGAATCTTCAGACATATAAGACAGTGAGATTGACGGTGAAAGGGTGCGTGTGAGTTGCTTATGGAAGAAGTTGCTTGTGAAATTAAACACATTCATAAACAGGGTTGGCCAAGCCTGAAAGACATCTCAGTCTTTTCTGTGTTTGCCTTGACTGTGTTGTGATGCATGTTTTTCTTGTTACAGATCCTAGAAGTAAATATCCCCAACAATATTGTGCTGTGGATGTTGTGCCATGGGCTGCTGAAAATCAGAGATGGAAGACGAGTGACTTAGATGATGACATTCTATACAGTGCTTCAGAACAAGAACCTGTAAAATCTGCTTCTCTATCAGCTGAGAGATGCAAGAGACTATTGCAACAGAATATCCCGATAATAAGAAGTGAAAAGGCCAAACTCATGTTGTAATAGTTTCCATGTCTGCACAAGACCAATTTAATACATCTGCAAGCCTATAAGAATCATGGAAGAAACTCACATAAAGGTCTTGCAAATTCCTGATCTGGTGTTCTCTGTGCCAGACAGTTCAAAGCATTGTAAAGACCCCCCATCAATATTCTACTATGCTATTTACTAATGAAACTACGCACGCTGCCAAACAGACCCACCGTTGTGTCTATCAACTGACTGACTCTTTGATCAATACAGCCCCTGGAGAGATGGATATTTTCCTGTCCATGCTAGACTGCTGACACTTTCAACCTGTGGCAGATGTTATGTCTGCAAGACGGTTTCACATTTCGATCACAACATACAAATCTGAGCAGTGATCGTTTCTACAGGAGCTGCTCTCTGTTTTAAAATCCATCAATAAACCAGCGATCTCTGGATTCAAGCTGTTTTTTGTTGCAGTTCTTCAGGAGTTGTCCATGACTGGCTTACTGTACCAGGGAGAGACTACATTTTTTGCCAGAGGATGTACCAAGGGTGAACAGGATTGAATTTTTGGAGACATGGCCGTCACTACACTTTGCAGGACCACAAAGCAGCCAGAAGCCACTGCTGTGTTTTGTGGTACCTATTTCATTGATTTCCCTGGAGATGAAGCTCAGTGTACGATGTCTGGATCCAGTGAGCCGAAATGTGGATGACAAGTACTTGGCAATACAAGGCCTAGGAACATACAGCTAGTGTATGATTGCTGTCCAGTAGCCTGACATAAGAAGTGTTGCAGTGTTGAGCAATTCGTGGAATATAACCACTGGGGTCTGTCAGACAGTTTTGCACGAAGGCCAAGAAGAAAGTTGATCCCTTACCCCTCCATCGTCTTTGTCTGTAATCAAGCAAAATGCAATCTTTCAGAATGTCTGGTTAACCTTTACTAGACACCATCAAAGCCAGGCAAGACATTTGTTTCAAACATCCTTGGTGTGTGCATTGCCAATTCATGGCTAACGTACAAATGAGATTGCAACCTCCTCATGGTCAAAGCAGTGTCACTGAAAAGGAGATGTTTGTCAGTGGCAGGCACTTGCAGAGCAGTCAGCAAGGTCTCAGTTATGATTGCCCAATCATCAATGTCTTCTGAGTCAAAAGCAGCTTTAAAGCAACGGGTCAAGCCCAGGGTCTCACTGCTGTGATGGTATTGGACACTGGCTTGTCTTTGGAAAACAACATGGAGGATGCAACTTACGCACCGATGGTGTGTCTAAGTGGAAATGCGGTGTGGTAAGTGTGGTAATTGAAAGTTTCTTGCTTTAAACCATAGACAGCAGTGCTTTGTGTCATACCAACAATTGTGATTTAATTTCTTGACCAAATGGTGCCTTTTAATGTCATCTAAATGGTTATTTTTTGTAAATATATCATGTGCCAGTTGAGATTATTCTTCTAAATAATTTGATTAGCCAACTTGATTGCGGATTAAGAAATACACGGAAAGGCATCAGGATGCCTGGTGGGCATCCAGGTGGCCTTCCTTACTGTAAAGATAATAACATGTCTTTCTAAGCATCCTAAGCAGCATCAGTAGAGTCATGCTAAGAATTATTTTCTGTATACTCAATTGTTTTTTTTTTGTTGTTGCTTTTTTTCAGAGTTGCTCACATCTCCACGCTGTCTTCACATACACAGTGAGGTCAAATGTATTCATGCTGCAGTATCAATGATACTGTATGGAGCTGTTATAATGTACTGATGACATCGTAGTATAGGGCACAAAAGCATGACATCACTTTTTTGTCAAACAAGTGTCCTAAATCCTTAGTCCATGTCTTTATGGGAAAATTAACCACAAGCCTTTAAAATTTGAATTCTTTGTCTTTTCATAATGTGTAACCTCCTTCAGTTAAGCTTGGGATTTGTACCAAGTACACAGTTATGTGTCTAAAATGAGCCATAAAAACTTAGTGGGTGTAAAATGATTCTCTCTTTCCCATATTTGAAATATTCCTACTTTTTCACGTTTGTCTAATGTTATGGTTGCAGTCAAGAATGACCCTTTTGTGTAATACTGGAAGTAAGAACATGATCCAGTATTTGGCATGATACACACACTGTTGTTCCATGTGTTTGCTGTAGGAGTGTTTATTTTGTAATGTCATAATTTGAATGTTTCCTAAGTTTGTGATTGCAAATACAAAATATTTTTGTGCCCTGTTATTGTGACATAAGTCATTCTGTGTTGATCTTACAATATTTCGAACACAATGCATTACATCCCTTGACTTTATGAGAGACAGTTGCAGCCAGGTTTGAACATCACAGGATTTGTTGCTCATATGACAACAATTTGTGTAGAATACGTAAGGATTCTTTTTTTTTATGTTAAATTTGCTTTATTACAGAGATTCACAACATACTACCCACATTTATTACAACGCTGATGCATCAAAACACTCACCCTGGATGCACAATTTCACAGGAAGCAAGCATAGAAATCTAATGCACTGATGATGAATCATAAAACACTAGACACTCCATTTTACAACAGTGACCCAGATTGTTGATACTCCACTTTGCAGAGATTTGTTTCAATTATCATTCACAGATTTCTATGAGCAATGTAATGTTAAAGATAAGGAAACTTATCACAACTTGGTTGGACGTTTTTATTACGGCTCCAGGTATAGTGCTTGCACTCTGAATGCACCAGGACGAAAGGAGCTTTAAACAGGATACTCAGGTTTATCTCCCTTTACAACTGACCTTCAACTGCATTAATAATTATTATATTATATGACCATTGTACATCCATATCACTGTCCAGGTCATAAGGAAAATAAGCAGATGCATGTGTGAAGGCACAGAGACACTAGTAGTATAGTTATGTAATTCATAATCCTTTGCAATGCTCTACTTTTACCTAAAGAGAGCGCTCTACACATGAAAATATGTGTTTGTAATATCTAGTGTAATCCCAACATTTGAAGTGCTTACAGTTTGGAGAATAGTGATATAAGTTGGGAACTGTTTGTCTGCTGTGATGTACCACTACCAGTCCATATTATTGACCTCCAAGTCCCTGGTGGTCACACTGAACCTGTATGCAGACCATCTAAACCCTCCTCAGATGTTTCTGCACCTCATGTCACTTAGACTAAAAGCACTGAATAAAAGGGCCACTCAAGTCAAAAGAAAATATCAGCACTTACTCATATTGGTCTAAACATACATAAATTGGGTTTTCTTAGAATCCATCATATTTAAGTGATGCTGTTGTAGGGAACAGACATTACAGATGGTAACAAAGGTGGAACAGAAGGATGACTTTTTGATGAAATCCTGAACCATCCTGCCCCAAGTAGCAGGAGTGGATGATCTCAAATCTCCCTCCTTGGGTGGACTCAAATTTGTTTTCATCAAATCCACTGATACTCATTTTATTATTTGTGTATTTATGGCCCTGGACAGTTAAGTCTAAACTACTCTGAAATAAAAACCAGAGAGCATTACCTAAACCTGTGAGGATCGGCTTACTAGAGCGCCCAAATCAAAATTACCTATTGACTCTAATCCCCTGTAAATTGTCTCCTACCTACTGACAAATTGGTGTTCAATGGAACTGAAAATTGGGGGCAAAATCCCAGAGAGAAGTTGCTGACAACTATGATATAGATGACAGAGCTGGGAAAACTCTCATTTTTAGGTATTGGATAGAGTAATTAAGCCATTGGAAACAGCAATGCTGTGGGGAATTGGTGTTAGGGCTAATAATATGTGACATTTAATGACTGTGCCCTTTACAAAACTTGTGCACATGCAGTGTTTGGATATATAGTTCCACCCACAATGTTGAAGTTAAAACATGTTCCAAATCACCAGTTCAAATCTCTACACTGGCCAGAAACACTCTCTTCATTGTGCCCTTTAGCAAGGCACTTAACCGCCAACTGCTCCAGTGGAGCTGCTTAGTGGCCTACAGTAGAAGATGGGCAGCTCCCAGGTGTGAATATATATGTAACTATGACTGTGAAGCAGGGTGGTGCTGAAGGAGAGTAAGAGTCCTCTTTCTGTGGATAAAGGTTAAAAAAACAAACAATAAAATACATAATTCAGGTTGACCATTCATTCATATGTCTCTACTTCTCACACTTCATGTTGATTAATTAAAAACATTTTTGATGTCATCGATAATATATTTATATATATAAATATATATATTTAATATATATATTTAACATTGACTTTTTTCAACATAGTTTTTTAGTCAGTCGTGGTCAGCATCTCTCCAGTACCGGTGTGCATTTCTTTTCTTTTTTACATCAGCAGGGATCATATTACTAGAATTTTTCAATTATATTTTGAGTGGTTT
>OOFE01050521.1:58442-90956 GCA_900323365.1 Monocentris japonica
CCTTTATGCGCCCTGTCCTCTCAGGTCACCCAGTTGCTTAACAATGCTGTCTGCGGGATGTGCGGTCACCGCGGACCGCACCGTTGGTTTTGTTACCAGTGTCAAGTCAGCAGAATAAAATATACTTCTGGTCTTTTTTTCAAAATAAAACCCTTATTGGCGAACGTATGTGGCCACATTTGAGTAACACAAAGTAAAAAAAGTGAAAATATAGAACATATATGGAGGAAATTGTAATAGAGAAAAGTACAGTTTTATTTTTCAAATTATATTTTTCACAGCATCTATTCATACCCATGCAGGCCTTATGCAAGACGCAGCATATAAAGGCCAAAAAAATCACAATGAATCAAACACTAAACATATACCAGACAACTTGAAATGATGTCTACTGAAATTTGTTTTATCAGTACCCGGAGTCAAAAGAGAGGGAGGGAGAGCGAGAGTTAGAAAGAGAGGGCGAGCGAGCGAGAGGGATAGAGATGGCTAGGGGCAAACATTACGATCTTATTTTGAAAGCAAAATATCTTCCGGTTTCACTCTTGTGGTTTCTCACTGACTTCTTTGCCCGACAATTGAAGTCTTCTATCAAAGGCTGAAGTCGGCGAGAGGCGTAAAGCGATCTGGCAACTATCGTCAATCAAGGTGATCACTGGTTTGCAGTTATTTAAAGTGCAAGACACCGGATTGCGGTGACGCAATTCTCCTCTGTTAGGTGGCTCAGATATTTACACACAAATTTTGTGATTCACTGATTCACTGATGTGAGGTCAAACTCCTCATTTATATTCACACAAGTCCACTTCACAAAGGCTGAATAAATGATGCATTACCATCCCTTTTTTCATTTGTTTTACTAAGATTCTTGAAATAATATGCCATAGCATGGGACCTATTCATCTGATTATCCAACCAATTAGCAGATGCGCTAATCTCGTTTTTTCATCAACATATGAAAGGCGAGTGCGCACTCTATGAAATTCAAATCAAGTATTTTCATTGGAAGAGATCATCCTCTCCGGAAACCTGCAATGGCCGTTGGAATATGCCGATGTGTCGATGTTAGGAGATATTTATTTCAGACAAAGCTATTCAAAACTGCAACGTTTGCTTTTGTGTCAGGATTTTAGAAAAGGTTTCTTGGAGAACAAAATCTACCAAAATTCCTCAATATTATCATGAGTAGTGGCTGTATATTAATCGAATACAACCCCTGAATGGAAGCTGAGTTATTTAAAATCGTAAGTCATTACAGGTTCTGAAAAGTAAAATTATGTAACATGAATCGAAACGAAAGAGTTTTTTGATGTGGATGTTCAGCAAAGACAAAAACGGACCCCTAATTTGTATGGAGTCATAGGAGTGCCATAAAAAAAAAGAATAAATCTGTAAAAGAATAAGAAAATAAATGTGGAAATATAAAAAGAAATAATAAAATATAAAAGAATAATTATAAGCATTTTCATTAATTTTTATCCCTTTATTTTTCCTTATTCTTTTCCCTATTGCTTTTGCTATTCCTTGAAGGGCCAAGCTGTCAATCAACTGGCTTTGGGCGGGCCTTCCTGCCCAGGCTGAGTAGTCAATTCCTGCACACATGAATCCTGCTTTGGTGGGAGCTTTTTAGTGTGGACAACAGGAAGTAGATGCGAAGTGGACTTGCGCATGCGCAGTGTGAATGTGGTAGCGGTTTGAATCGGGGAAGCGGTTTAAATCACTAAGGAAGGAAAGGATTTGATTCCTATATGTGTGCGCCTGTGCACGCCAAGATATGCATGCACACCGCAGAACGCTGGTTTAAATACAAGCCAGCGGTCACTGGACGCTATAATGTTTTGTGAAGAATACTTCTTATTTTTATAATAGTACTAACCTTCACTGTTATTCATCAATGATGATATATCGTCAATATGAAACAAAAACTAATAAAAATCGATCATACAGCATCACATCCATAGTGTTCTGTGGAAATATATAGGGTCATATGCATGAAATTTACACTTTCAACAATTCATAAGCCACACGATTTAATCTGTATTGTTATTGCATGTGTGCTGGTTGCTAAATCGAAGTTGTTATAGATTATTTCTGGCTAAATTGTGTACCGATTCAGTGTTTGGTGCTGCCGATATGAAGGAACTCATTCAACATTAAACTCTCTCATCAAGTGTAACCCTTGTTTATTGTGTAGTTTATATAATTCTTCCGTTTGCTTGGATCCAAGTGCAGTATACAAATAAGTGTAGTATACAATTTTGGAAGAAATAAACTTCTTCCAAAATTAGAGTCTTAGAATAGAAATGCTCCAGAACTAAGGCTACATAAGTAATAGAGTTACATAGCCTGCTACGAAAATTTGATTTTAAAATCTAGGAAATACAACTTCTGTGCTGTGAAAATCTTTTGACAGTAGGAACACTACAAGATAAGTTGAAAGGTGTGTGCATTTCTCGGCAGGTACAGCACAAGCCCTGCCGAATAATGCATCCACCTTTTTTTATATACTTATTTATTCTTTTATTTATTCCTCTTTATATTTCCACATTTATTTTCTTATTCTTTTACAAATGTATTCTTTTTTATGGCACTCCTAATACTCCATACATTTGAACCAGTCTACAAAGCCAGAAGCACCCCCACTGTGCCAAGCAGATTTTACATTTCGTTTAATGTTTTGTGTTGTTTGTTGTTTTTTCTGTACTTCTCATCATTCAGATGTCACAGTTAACAGCATGAAAGTTCAAATCTCATTAGTAGACCAATTATGCTCCTTGGCGTTAAGTAAGAATTTAGCTGCATGACTTAGAGGCACTTAGAGAAAGGATTCATGGGATGAGATAGTTAAGTATGATGACAGCTTGTCAATGACAACGCTCTCAGCGAATTTAATTGAAGTGTAATTATTCTCAATGGCTGAAATGAAGAGGGAGCTTTATAGCCTACTTATATTGAAGGCCAAAGTCAGAATCTAAGTATTTTAGAGACTTGGCCTGCTGCCTGTATTGGAGCCTGGAATGAAAACTATCCTACTGTCTTTCAGTTATCAGTCATCGTGGCTTATGTCATCTGTTTTGATTCTCCCACAGTTGTGATGGATCTACGGCAGCAGAAGCCAAACTGACAAGTGAACAGACAAACACAGGATATTTTTAGATAGCAATCCTCTGCTGTCTAAGGCAAACCCTAGAGGGGTTAGTATGCAGACCATGTCTTTCACTGGATTGAGTGACACAAAATGGAGAGGTGAGGCAAAACCCCACAGGAGCCACGGGGAGACATAGACGCTCAAAGAGAAGAGGCAACTGTGAAAAGATGAACATTTAGCAGGATTTAAGAGGATGCCAAATGCAGTGAGGGAAAGGGACTATACGTGTGAAGTGTGTGTTTGTAAAGTCTGATCAATCTCTTGGGAACAACATCGAATAAATCTCACGTGAATTTGAGAATCAGTTTTGACTGAAGGCTGAATGAATATTTATCTGAGGAGTGCATAAAAATCAGTGGGAAAGTGCAATTGCAAATTAACGTTACTATGTGATTTGTCTAATCATTAACAAACAAAAATAAAAAGTGTGTCATGTTCTCATTTTCAAATAAACCTGGATAAATAACCTATAGTGTGAGACATGCACTCCACTGTATGTAAGGCTTAATCTTTTTAATGAAATGCATTGCACTGTGTTGCATGACAATTAGCAAATCAATGCTTCTCAAACCAAATAGAGTAATATGCAATTCAATGCTTTAAAACAAAATCAAAGTGATCAGCTAATATAAATTAATTAAGAAATCACAGAAATTAAAAATAGCCCTGGGGTACCTGGGGTATTTGGGATGGATAATGTGACAGTTCATTAATCCCAGAAAATAAATGCCTTCATATCAATCACTATGACTTTTATTAGAAGAATTCCCTGTTCCACTCTGTTGAGATGTCTCTGAATCAGCTATTAATGACACTTTTACTGAAACAAACTGTCAGGTGGCATCAAGTAAACTGTAAAAATGTATCTGATTAAATGTTGTTGTTTTTTCATTTGGTCCTCTTGTTTCTTGGCTTTTTGGTCTTCATTCCCGATCTGCTAGCCTCGTCCTATGAAACAATAGAAAGATTAAAAACATAATGGTATAACTGTCTAACATTAGCACTCCACTTAATGGTGCAAAAGCTTTTTCCATGCTGAACATTTGAGCGTTATCTTGTAACAGCTCATGACTCTTATTTGACAGACACTTTTGTCTGGTTTCCTGCTGAGTTCCCCTGCCTTGCTGAAATGTGCAAATTGCAATGTACTGATTGGTAATCACCATACTGTTTTAATGTATTCCAATTACTGTTGCATCAAGCCAAACATTGCAATCTAAAAGTACTATTATTAAACATTTTCTAATCTGCTAATATGTGCCCTGCTGCAAACTTTCAGCTCTCCCAACACCTTAACAGCTTGTTTGGACAAAAAGCAAGCATTAATGATTGATCACTTTAAATGCAGCACCTGCAAAATGAAATTATTTTATATTCATACAGTGCCTTCAGAAAGCATTCAGCCCCCCTGACTTTCTCCACATTCTGTGGTGTTACCTGAATTCGAAATGGATTCGAACAGATTCAGAAAAGTGAGGAGGCACAGAGCTGGGGAAGGGTATGAAACAATTTCTAAAGTGTTGGGGGTTCAGAAGAGCACAGTTGGCTCCCACACCAGGAAACAGAAAAAAATATGGAGCTACCAGGACTATGGAGCTACAAACTGAGCAACTGGGCAAGAAAGGCCTTGGTCAGGGTGGTGACCAAGAACCCAAGGACACTCTAAGGACAGAACTACAGAGTTGCCAGAAGGACGACAGTCAGCGCAGCACTTGACAACTCTGGGCTGTATGGCAGAGTGGCCAGAAGGAAGCCACTCCTGATAAAAAGGCACAGGACAGCAGCCTGGAGATTGAATGCAGTGAAAGACTCTGAGAGCATGAGGCAAAAGATTCTGCAGTCTGATGAAATGAAAATTGAATTCTTCAGCTGTAATGTAAAGTTCTATATTTGGTGAGAACCAGGCACAGCTCATCAACCATCTAACAGCATAGCTACTGTAAAGCATAGTGGTGGCAGCATCAGGCTGTGGGGGCTTTCCAGCGACAGGGACCGGGAGACTTGTAAGGATAGAGGGAACATTGAATGGAGCCAAACACAGGCATATTCTTGAGGAGAGCCTGCCAAAGATCTCAGATTGGGATGACAGTGTCTGTTCCAACAGGACAATGACCCGAAGCATACAGCCAAGTCGTCTGCCAAATGACTGTAAAAGTCAACACTGGAATGGCTTCAAAGCAAGGATGTCAAAGTCCCTCAGTGGCCCAGCCAAAAGCCATACTTGAATCCCATTGAAAATCTGTGGAATGACTTGAAGATACTTGTTCACAGACACATCCAATTTGACTGAGACTGAGCAAATCTGCAAAGAATGGGAGAGAATCCCAAAATCCAGATGTGCCAAGCTGATGTGCCACGCTGCCAAAGGTACTTCAAAGTATAGACTCGGGGGGTAGAATACATTATGGAGTGTTTTGAGAAGAATGTTGACAAAATCAGGCTGCAACACCACAAAATATGGAAAGTGAAGGGAGTTGAATACTTTCTGAAGGCATTGTGTGATTAATTTCCTCTCCAAGGCCCTGCAAAGAATCAATAGCCAAGAGAGTTCTTCTTTATATCTTGAGCTGCTAGCAGGATGTAATTTTGAAGCCCATTGTTGGCTTTAGGTGATATGAAATATTGGATTTGTTTTTTCCAATCCCCTGAGACAATTTGCATAAGATCTAAACCTCTTTTATATCTGCCACAAATGGACAAATTTGTTTGATATGAAATGGCTACGATTGGATATGAGATTGTGTTCAGTGTCGTGAATCAATCTTCCTTGTGTTTCCATTTGACTTAGAAAGCTTCCACAATGATACGCAAAAGCAACAAAACCTTTGCCTCTAACCTAGAAAACAAGTCATTCACTATACATCAAGAAAATATGAACATATACATATAGAAATAGGGGCGATCACATGAAGCTGAATCAAGTGCTATTTGATGTTTGCTTTTTTAAGTGGGACACTTTCAAGTGTAGGTTTGCAGTACCTTTAATCTATCTGTGGCGAGAGCTCAGTGGTCAATCTTGTTATCAATAGGATGACTTAGCAGCACACAAAGAACACTTCAAAGCACACTGCCCCTACCTTTAGGTAGGAGAAAGTGCGTTTGATCTCCAGGACACGTGGTGTAGCTACACAGACACTTCAAATGAACTACTATCTATAATGTGAATCGAGTTACTGACAACACACAAGCCAAGCCAAAAAGTCAAAAAGAGACAAAATACTACTAGAATTATGTTTTATCCCCTATAACTTTATAGCAGACATGTGGGACACTTGGACCGCTACTGCACTGTTGTTAGACCTCTTGTTTTCTGACCCTGCTTTAGATGCTACCCCGTTACTGTTCAGATAATTGGAGAAAGGAGTGTGCCTTTGAAAATGAAACTACTACATAGGTGATTTTCAGCATCAGAGAACAAAATCAAGATCTAACCTTGCGTTTTCAGTAACTACAGAGCTGACCCAGATAGTATCTCACCGCAGAGGAGGTGTATCCTTCCTGTACTAGGATGTTTCTAGCACAGTTGTTGATGTGTTTGAAGCGGTCTGGGCCCAACAAAATACCTCCATACCACCGAGACACAACCACCATGACATTACGCACGTCCAGAATCTGTGATGAGAAACAAAAAGGCAAGGTATTTATGTGAATATGTCCTTGCATGTGCATGGGGTGAGTGTGAGTGAGAGAGACTCAAACATCCTTACTTGGAGCCATTTTTCACCAGGAAAACAATTGGCACCAGATGCAACACAGAATGTGCCTTCATGCAGCATATCTGGCTCAAGCCATCAGCTGTCAATCTACAGCTTTTAACACAGAGAGAGAGAATTTGGCTCGGGTACTGCAAGACACACAAAAGTGCAATCTGGTGGGTAAGGGGACTCATCCTCATCTGGCTGCTAGCTCTATTAATCAGCGCCTTCTTTTATTCATTACCTCACACTTCCCATTCACACGCAGAAATGAATAAACCTCAAATCTAAATGAGGAAGTGGGAAGAAAGGGATATAGAGGAATGAGATTAGAGAGGAACAGATTAAAGAGAAAGCTCTTAATGTAAATTGCTCAGTATATTGATAGTGTCACAAGTGGAAGATTAATCAGAACGTTGCCCAAAAGGCTGAGCAGGAAGACAGAGGACCTGTATGCTATCACTGTGGTACAGAGGGTCAGTCAGCTGCAGGAAGTCTGCCTCCGATCTGACAGTTCCTCACGTACTTGAGTCTGGTGTTATATTCACATAGATTAAGAAAAACATGTATCAAAGGCACTACTTGGGTTTACATTTTATTTGAATTTGGTTGCTTAAAATGAACTGGACGGCTGTTATCTTATGAGTGAGTATGAATTTGGAAATCATCATCTGGAAATGCTTCGATACTTAGTACCCAAGTCAGCACTCACTGGTATTGAGTGTGCCAGAATTACTGAAACTTATCACTGAGCTTTGACTGAAACTTTCTTTTATTGTTCTGATTACAATAAAATCTTTGTGTTCACCAACCTTGCACTGGCCTTCATACAATGCTAAGGGGAAACAAAAAGTGTAAGTGTGTGGACACTTGCACATTTGAGTGTGATGTGGGTGTGTGTGTGAATCACAATGCCATCTGACAACACAAGCCAGTGACAAATAGCTCTTTGATATGAAAAATGAAAATATTAATAATGGGGTGAAATTAATGTCATGGTACCACCAGCTTCCTCTGGAGAATGACGGAAGGGAAATTTGCCACCCTGTCAGCACAGTGGAGCACAGACACAAAAATATGTGAGGTGCTTCAAAGGGAAACTGCAACCCTGTACACATTATCTAATCAACACAGTAAGCTAAATACTGGTGGTTTGTTTCCTTGTCGTGCTGTTACTTCCTTTTGTAGAACTCTGTCTAAACCTACTGTTGCCACGAGAAATAATACAATCTAAATTTAAAGTTTGCACAATGCACATTGTGATTTAAGCCACCCCAAATGTGTATCATGTCCACTGACACGGGTCATCTAGTCTAGTTGACATGGTCACCTGATCACCTTGCACAAGCTAATTCGATTTTGGTGCACATTCTTCTCAGGAGTCAGTGGCAAGCTCCTTATCCAGACCAATCACAGTTTAAAAGGCATGATAGGTGCCAAATTATGCAGACCAGCATAAAATGAGCATGGTTAAAACCAATGGAAATCCAACAGGAAGTTCCACAATCAAAAGTTCATGATGTGGTCATATCAAATCTGGCCAAATATACTGGTATACTTTGTGTACAGTTTGGCCACACTTTGTATTTCACTCAATATGCACAAGTGTCCTGCACTGAATCATTCATTGGTTTTTGTTCATTGTTTCTTTTTTAACAAGCCCGATGTATAGTGTCATCGTGGTGAGTGATCTGCTGGGTAAAGCACAGCAGATTTTAATACATATAGTAACCTGTAGTAAATGGAGCAATCTTCCTCCCGCAGCCGTCTCACCATCGTCTTCGCAGTCCTGCAAGAAGCTCTGCTTGTCCTCACAATAAATTCTATAACAGACAGAATCATAATAGTTTGGCATTAGGTGAGAGAACATTCTACGTTTTGGTCAGAGAATGACACTAAGGCCTGGCAGCCTCTTCAGAGGAAAGTTTTTAAAGTGGTCTAAATGTCAACATCTCCTCCCTCGGCGTAATGACCACCCAGGCAGTGCATCAGCAGCTCCGGATCGAACTCATTAAACCAGGCTGAAAAGTTGGCCTACACATGCATGCCATCTCACACACACACACACACACACACACACATAATACAGAATATTGTCCAGAGGCAATCATTTTCTCCGTTGCCTATCTTGACCTTTAATTGCAGTAATGGGCACTTTTGAAACAATTTACATGCCTTGAATCTTTATTTATATCATGTTATTCTCCACTAATGGCACACAGTAAAAGAACTATAATATAACTAAAGATGTTACCATAAGTTAAAATATGATAATATTAATAATAATAAATAATAACACATATGTAACATTAGCTGACCTGTATGCATAAATATTATGAGTGGCACTAGCGATCTTCTTGTTTTCATACAGCTTGTCCAGGACCATTTTAACCTGCAACACAAAACAGACACAATAATAAATATCTTAAACATGGTCACTTCTCCATCTCATTCTACATCATTTACATCCATTCTATGTGAAAATTGTGGACAGATCCATTAGAGGTGCATTTTTAAGTCTGTGACCAATGTGATTTTTCCCTGAGCTCTTAGCCAGAGGATAACTTCTGTAGCACTCACATAGTTCTCATATTTAACACCCGTGTGATGTGTAAAGAAAAGGGAGTCAATTTCAAAAAGATGTCAGGCTGAAATTGGTGCTGTATCCAAGGAGAAAATAGGGCTACTGGGTTCATCATTGTCTGCCACAGTTGACTAACGCACACTACAGCATTAGAGAGCTGTGAGAATGTTTAATCTCAGAAGAAAACTTCTCAGCACATCAACTTCTCTTGGCAAAGAGCCTATAGGGAACTTTATGACAAATACAAGATCATGTTTTGTTTGAGGTCTAAACTTTGCAACAGCCAGTGGAGAAAAGACTACATTCCTATTCATAAGGAGTTAACATCATCTTAAGTTTCCAGTCACTTATGCATATAAGCCCGTGCAATTTCAAGTGGAAAGACTTACAGCAGAAATGCACCCTAATGCCGAATTCATATACTATTATGTTATCACTATGATCTTGGAAAATTGGCCTTGCACAGTACTGGACAGACTGTGGTGCTGAGACTGCCAAGTGTTTTTATTCCTACTGGGGCAGTCTATTAAATAAATTCCTTGTTTATTCAGGATTTGTGTGCATGAGCAAGTCTCTCCCAAAGCGATAGCACTATAGTGTAATGGTGACATAACCCAGTGTGATTCTACAGGGATGTGGTCATTCCTGTCAGTGGAGGAGCTCTTGGTTTCTCAATTACATAATCAGTTTGAATCTTTGTTCTCTGATTTGTAGTTCAGCAATACAGCTGTTCAAGTTCACAATTTTTGTAATTGAACAGTCCAAGCCCATAAAAAGGAAATATATAAATTATGTGGAGGGTGAATTCGTAATGCATACAATGTGATGTGTAATTACATGTTTCAATCTACTCAGCTCATCTACTCTCTGGAGGACGGCAGCGTCTATAATTATTTTTGTCTAAATAGCACTTCATAGCAGGTGGAAGCTTTTAGAAGGAGCTGTTATCTGGAGAGTGAGATTTGGACACCAGAAACCAGCCAGGGGATGTTTCAGTTTCTATATTGGTGAGGAAATGAGCACACTGAATAAAGGCCCCGTTACAAGGTCTTCCTCAGAGAGGCAATTTTCTACACATATTTGAAGCCAGCACTCTCTTTGCCTTGGTGGTCACTGAAACATACAACATCCTTTAACTTTCTCATTGAAGCTTTTGCTGCATAGGAAATAGATCTTTGATTGGTATTTTTTGAGGGATCAAGTATACATGCATATTGTCAACCCAGGGAATGATGCAAAATGTGATGGAATGTTTTAAAAACATACAACAAAAACAAAAACAAAAACATTGCATTTATGTGCTGTACCTGTCTGGGAGTTACTACAGGTGCTAAGTGAGGCTGGAAGGTACTGCGTCGGTCTGTGATAGTAGCTCCATGTTTTACTGGAGGTACCTCTTCATCTACAAAAGAAAACATTATACATCTTATCTTAGTGACTTGGGTTTTAAAATGAATGAATGTCTTTCATTTAGACTACTGACACCGTGGTTAAAATGCACTGTAATGCAACACTGCTGAAAATACTATACTGCTAATTCAAAGGGCCATACCATCTGCGTGATCCATGAAGAGATGTGCATTTTCTGTGTTCAGTTTCAGAGTCCTGAAGTCCAGCATATCTTCATCATCATCCACTTCCTCCTCAGTTGTCATATTGACCTTTTCTGGTTGTTCCACTGAAGAGGTAATGTAATAAATGTTATGTTATATCTTTGGTGTCCTTAAAGGTCCCTCTGACTCCTCTGACCAAATTACTATTACGTGACCTTAACATTATCATTAATAGTTTTGTGATCTATTATAGCCAGACTCTTCATAATGGGTGACACCAATTAGGTAGAAATATATAGCAACAAGGCTCTGAAGGTTAATATTTTTAATATGTAAGATTTTTGAATTTCTCTAAAACAGGAAAAAAAACACACACACACACAAAATAAAATTCAATCTACATGGAACAAAGCAATCATATTCAGACGCACCAACAGTAAGTCTCTCTGTCTTTCTCTGTCTTTTCTTTCTGCCTGGTCTCTTCATTCATCTGTAAACTTAATTATCTGTCCAATTATCCCCCTTTACTTTTGATGTCCTCTGTCATGCTTACTTCCTTTTCATTTCCTTTTCTCCAAAATGTGCATCTTCAGCCTTATCACTTCATCTCTCTCCACCACAGCTTTGTCATTTCAATGGGAATAAGCTGTCAATCCCAGTTCTCTAAGCTAAAGCGCTGTGACCAATTGCACTAATTACAACATGAATTATTGAGAGAGGATGTTTATGCTTCGCAACAATGGTGAAGACAGTTAATATTTTCAGGCTTGTTGCTCAAAAGAGACTATCTGACTCACTGGCAGATACTGAGCTCGTCCATAGATAACCAAGAAAAGCCTCCCCAGAAACCCTCATTCAGTGTGACACTTAGAGAAAATGTCTCATTTGGATATCTTTCACTCTTTTATGTTTAAAAAAGATTCTGTCTAGGTAGCAGAAGTCATTACTTTGATATGGATCTTAATTCACTTCAGTCACTCAAAGTCAGACACAAGAGAGCTTTTTTTTACTGCCCCCACAGGCCTTTGTGCTCATCTTATCACAGCCATGCTTGGTCACGTCAAATAGTTGTGTTATTGGCAGAGGACTATCTTAACCAGGTTTAAACTGGAAACCTTGATAGATAAGGCTTTAGGAAGGGAATTGTATTTTACTGGAAATTTCATATGGCTATTTTATTTACAAAATAATGTTTTCAAAAACAGAACAATATTGCCCTCTATTGATGAACAATGGGCCATATCAGTCAACTCATTAGACCCTAATGTGAATTAGACATTATTATTTATTAGTGGAGAGCATGGCATTGAATCTGCTGAGCATAATACAAATGGGTGTTCTCACTGTGCTATACAAGCTGTTTTGGATTAATACATGTCCACCAAATGTCATTTAAAATAATTGCAAATTGCTTATAGAAGTGTGGGCTTTAATCATAAATTTTATTTTTTAAACCTCACCTGTTTCTGTGCTTTCGGATTTCTCGACGAGAAATTCTCGAATTCTTTCCACCCAGAGGTAGAGGATGCTCTCCCCTGCATGCTCTCTGTTGAAATGTAAATATTTCCTTGTGAGGTCTACTCTCTAAGAGATACAGATCAAGAACAGAGAGAATAATGGCTTTTTACACTATAGAAAACATTGTAATGTTTATGGAAATAACTATAAACATTGTTGTTACTGCTAATATCTAGTCAGAAATTATCAAATGCACTCACACATAAAGGTCTTCGAGGCTGTTGGCCAATTTTACCCTCTCAAGGCCTCGCAGCCATGCTGCACTACAAAAGCAATGAATAATGCCTGGGTTATTGAGTCGGATGGTTTATGAGGAGTGGGTCTTCAAGTACTATGTTGTGAATTTAGTGTATGGATTTAAGATTAAATTTAAAAGCTAAATGGACTTACTTAATCTGATAGATGGGTGGTGCTGCACTTGGATAATCAGGTGGAAGAATTATCTGATCAATTGAAAAACATATGTATTTGATTACAAACATTTAGAATATTATGAATTGCTCCAAAGACACACACCTGTTTAATAAGAGGTATCTTTTTACCTGCAAACATGCAGTCAGTTTTGATTTCTCCAAGTTGTTGGATATTTTGATGCAAAATATTCTAGATGCTTCATCTATAACACACCATTCGTCCCCGTATATGGAAGAGAGTGCCTCAACCTCTTCAATCTGAATGAGAGGAAACAATAACGTAGCAGCAACATCAACAATATAGCAATGGTATAAATCTGCAGGTATTAAGTATTAAGCTTTATTACAACTAACCGATACAATTATTTCATTTCATTTCAGACCAATTCACAGTACCTCACCACCACAACTTACTCTCTAGAGGCAAATTCTTTAACACACAGTATTTTAAAAGGAATAGAAAACTAGAGCGAGAACATTAAAATGAGTGCAAATGCACACACACTTCACACTCATACAGTATTATATTACAACAGATTAGGAGTTAGCCGAATTAGGTTAAAATTAAGATAAACACAAAAAAGTTTGATGTTATTTAGGTGGTTATGTCAATTTGAGCGTAGTCTTAATGTGCCTCTATTAGCTTAAGTTAATGTAGAGAAAACTGCACCCAATCATCATGCTGAGGCTGTGCTGATTGAGTGTGTAGGTTAGTGGTGCCTGTGCACCATGTGGGGTCTGATGACGTCACATGTATTGGCGTAAATAAATTCATACACCCTGGGAGCAGCTTGCAGTGTGTGGACTGTACACAATGTCATGGTTGTTCATCCATGGGTATTTTACTCAACATTACTCTGCCTTGCATTTGTGAGTCAGAGGCAGAAAAAAAGAGTTGTTAAGTAACTAATAGTCATTCATTTGAATTAAATTGAGTCCTAAAACACGTGTTTGTGGTTTTCTTTTTATTTGTCAAATTGACTGTAATTTGCTTGTCAATTTCTGAGGGATCTTCAAGTTTAAGACTAAACCATTAGGTTGTCTGGTGTTTGACCCCTGCAACACTTGCGAACAGAGGCTAAACAAGAATATGCCAGGCTGTTGAAACTTCATCTGCGAGGGTGTCAAGACAGGCAGCTTACTTGAGATTGAAGATCCCCTACATTTCCCGGATTTATGATGTCGGCCATTTATTTATTCCATCGTCAAGCCAACGTTACAAAAAATATCACAATTAGTTAGTCACTAAAGTTATGGAATCAGAAAACAAGACAAATTGTAGCCTATGTAACTCTTCATGAACAACCAGTGTCTGTGAGGACTCTTCAAACTACTTCCAGGGTAAATTAGTTTGGGTGTGTACGTTTTGAATTCTGGGGTCTGCCGCATTTAGACTGTAGCGGTGTCTCTCAGAGGATCAGCGCGTAACGAGCAATTTATTTTACTGTATGTGTGAAAACACTGCAGATACTTTATATGGATATGTGCGGGAATTTAGCGTGGAGAATTATTCAATGCGTTTAAAACAACTGATGTACAAAGGTTAAATATTAGGGGCGGGGCTTTTATTTTGAATTGTTTTTTTTTTTTTAAAGAAAGTCTGGGCCAGGCGACTTCCTCAACGCAAAGATCAGCTGATATCAGTGTAAACAGAAAACAGAGGCGTGTGTGACTCGCTTTTTCATCGGTTTAAAAGAAAAGCCTGAAACGCAGCTTGTATGAGAGTTATGTCCCGATAGCTCCCACTTGCTCGCCATGCTGTTGTCTCTAAGCAAGTAGTGTACGAGGACTATGTGAGGACAATTTTCTGTTGATTGAACTGGCTATTCGCGGATTTTTCTTCCTCGAGTTCTATCAGTAAGTGCACGGCAGACTGTTTCCCGTGCTTGTTCTGCATTGCTACTGGATTATCAATTCAAATGTTTCCTGAAACTGGAACAATGAACAATAGAAAAACAATCACATGTCTCCCATCACGAATTTATAGCATTTATTTGGTACTAACTTGACGTCACTTCAGGCTGATTTTGTAGCGTTACCAGTGGCAAGATGTAGGCTGTGCCAAGAATTGCATTTACGTTTTCAAACTGCTGATCCTCAATCTGGCTATAGAGTAGATTGATGTTCATGTTTTTTAGAAGCTGGACATGGCAGATGTAAAGGGAGTCACAAGACAAGCTGCATGCTGCATCATCTCCAAACTCTATTGCTCAGCACTTGAGGCTCTTTGGTCTTGAGCAATAGAGTATCACAATTACAAAGGGATTTTAATAATAAACCTTATTTGTATCGCATGTATGTAAAAGGAGAAGTTTGCAAAGTGCTCTATAAAAAGAGAAAGAAACAGAAAGGGTTAAAGATGAAAACATTCTTGAGGTGAAATTAAAACATAACCAACTCAAGATTAAACAATGGGAAAAATCAAACACATTATATAAAAACAAGTTTATGAATGTGTCTTTTAAGAAGTGATTTTAAAGAATAAAATAATATTCAAGAAAATTCACACTGTGATTTATTCTGATTACATCATATGTGCTAATATCATGGGGGATTTGAGGACATTGTTGATCTACTGTAAGCCCTGAGATTCAAGTCAAAGAGCAGCTGAGTAACTGTGAGTAACTGTCACATGGTTTTGACTCCCAGGTAAACCTGTTTCAGTGCTAATCAAGACTCAGCATGAATCAGCCTGCTTTGGCACAGTCTCATTGATCGAGTTTATTAATCCTTCCTGATAGCCACGTGACATTCCATGACATTATAGAAAGCAAGCTTTTTGTTGCTGCATACCAGCGTTTTCACTGCAAAATGCCAAACACCATGTGGGCTTATGCTGTGTAAAGTGGAGTGTGAAATACTTTCCCTGTAAGGCTGGTCTGGTGACTTATCTTTTGTAATGATTATGATTTCCTCCTTCTCCGTTGTTTTGAAATTCCCTCATCTTCTGACAACAGAGGCTCTTGTGACCTTGTCGTGTGTGGCAATTTGAGATGGTGTGTTCTCAGGCAATGCAAGCTTGAACAACCTCTCCAAAGACTCAACATTTGAAAGATACACAATTGTGAATTGTGTCCTGAAAAAGTCTTAAATTATATTAACTGTATTCAAGCCCTTAAATGGTCTTGAATACAGTTAAATAAAGCATTTTAAGTCTTGAATTCACTATTGGAGGTCTAAAGTATGTGGGCTTTTCGATGTGCTGTTCTTCTGTTGAGAAATTAGTTCATAAAGCACCCCTAGCGTTGGTTCCAGAGAACTGCAAACATCCGATGCCGCTGATAAAAGTATAAGCTCATCAATTTTATTTAGGTGCTGCCAGTCAACTTTAATTTAGTAGAAATTAGGCTAACTCTCAAATACTCACAGGTTTGTTTTCATACACTCAATACATCCGGGATTAGTTGAAAAAAAAGTCCCTTTCTGAAAGCATTGTTTTTGCCATTGCTCTGTTAATGTATTTCCTGTGCAGGGGTCCATGGAGGAGCTGGACCCGGAGGAACAGTTCCTGCGCCACGCGAGGAATGGAGACCTGCCTGGTATTCAGAGGCTTCTCATGTCCAAGATTAAAGAAGAGACTCAGATCAACATCAACTGCAAAGGTACACATGATTACCAGATTCTGACAATAATAATAATGTGTTTGTGTGAGATAGAATAAGCTTGATGTTTGAATTGCTGTAATGTATAATATATGTTCAGGTAAGAGTAAGTCTAACCTGGGATGGACTCCTCTTCACTTGGCCTGCTACTTTGGACACAAAGAGGTTGTGGAGGAATTGCTGAAGGTATGGCGTCTTTTGTTGTCAATTAGTGTTGTTGTTGTTGTTGTTGTTGTTTTTTTTGCATAGTCTAGGTGTTGAATAATTGCAGGGGTAATGTGTGTGTGTGTGTGTGTGTGTGTGTGTTTGTGTACATACTGCAGGCAGGAGCAGAAGTTAACTTGCCCAATAATATGGGAGATACACCACTGCACAAAGCTGCCTTCACCGGAAGAAAGGTACCCTTATGTGTCAAGAATTTTCAAGTCTAATTTACGTTTATTAACATTGTCACTTACTCTTTGCACCTCTTGTTTGATGGTATGATTTTGTGCATGTATTTATTCATCCACTCATTCAATCCACCAATCAATCACGTATCGATCAGGAGGTTGTCATGCTGCTGCTACGCTTTGATGCATGTGCTACTGTCATCAATGGGACAGCACAGATTCCCAAAGATGTCACTCAAAATGCAGAGATCAGAAGCATGTTAGAAGGTGAGAGAGAGACGCGTTTGTTTTATGACACTCAGAGAAATCAAGTGTATTTGTCAATCTCTGTGAATCAATTGATTCTGTTTAATCAGGGTGACGTATACAGACGGGTGACAAATTAAAGGAAAAACCTGAATAAATGAGTGGAGAAACTTCTGTACAGGTGTACTGCATGATACAATTCAGCAATTAACATCCTATCATGCTCTGTGGCACGTATAAACATGCTGAGAAGACCCAGTTGATCTTGATGAAGATGGCAAGAGGGAAAGATCTAAATCACTCTGTGAGAGTGTTCATTATTGGGGCCCGGATGGCAGGAGCTTCAGTCACAAAGACTGCTCAACTGGAGAGTGTTTCAGTAGGAGCAGTGACTAAAGTGACATCTGTATTTAGATCTATGGGAAAGACATCAGTAAATAGGGTCAGAAATGGTGGTCGAAGGCGCACATTCGATGATCGTGATGCTCGTGCCTGTGTAGCATACACCAAGAGAACGGTACACGCCTGAATGCTTGATCCCTACAGTGAGGGGCTCCAGTGGCTCTGTTTCTTGGCATGGTTTGGGTCCACTTAGAGGGAAGGGTCCCTGCAAATCAATATGAAGTTATTCTGAGTGATCACCTTTATCCTGTGATGAAACATTTCTATCCTGATGGTCTCTTCCAGGATGACAATGCCCCCATCCACAGGGCACAAGGCGTCACTGAATGGTTTAATGAGTATGACGATGTGAATCATATGCTATGGCCTTTGCAGTCACCAGATCTCAACCCAATTGAACAGCTATTGGAGATTTTGGACCGACGTGTTAGACAGCGCTCTCCACCACCATCATCAAGACACCAAATAGGGAATATGTTTTGGAAGAATGGTGTTCCATCCCTCCAGTTCCAGAGACTTGGAGAATCTATGCCAAGGCACATTGAAGCTGTTCTGGTGGTTCATAGTGGCCCAACACCTTAATAAGACACTTTATGTTGTTTTTTTTCCTTTAATTTGTCACCTGTCTGTATATACATATAAACATACATACAGATTATTTGTTATATTCTTTTATAAATTCTTATAAATCATCTTAAAAATGTTATTAATTCTTATAAATCATCTGAATTCTTAAACATCACATCATTTTACTGATATCAGCGGCTGAGAGAACAGAGGAGAGGAAACTGGAGGAAGAACTTTTGGAAGCAGCAAGAGAAGGAGACCTTTCAACTCTAACTCAGCTGGTTAGTGCTTCTTTCCTCAACTGAACATCCCTACAATATTTGGAGTTAGGAATTGGAAAAATGTTCTTCAGTATTACTTTTTGTAGGACAATAATATGCAGTGGCTAGTGCTGGAATGGGCAAATATTTGTAGTCAGTATAATAGGCCAAAAGGGCTGTGTGGTGTGTTTCTGTACTTGTCAAAATTGACAAGTAAATTCTTGGGAAGCCGTTGCAGCAACACTGTATGAGCTGTAACTGTGCCAGATCTTAGACCGAGAGTGAGAAACTGAAGTTTCCACTTGATTCCTTAACTTGTAGTTGAATTCAGCCACATGGAGCCAGATTCATGCTTTAATTCATCAAAGACTACGAAAGACCCTCAGGACATTTGTGTTTACCCAATTATTCAGAGTCCAGTGAGAGGATTTTTGACAGTTTCTTTCACGTGTGTCCATTCTAGCTCAACAGGAAGAAGCCACCAGTTATCAGCTGCACTGATCTCTTGGGTAACACTCCGCTACACTGTGCAGCCTACCGAGGCCAGAAACAATGTGCCCTGAAGCTGCTCAAGAGTGGGGCCAGCCCCGTCGTCAAGAACAAGAACGGTACATTTCACAAGTTGGAGCATTAATACTCTTCAGCCAGAGCCATGTATTGAAAGTGACTTCTACCACTAAAACCACAGTAGGCCCCAGTAGTTTCCTATGCTTTATGGTAGTCCAGTAGGATATTTTAGCTTTATTACTTAGCAGTACAATTTAGTTCCAGGGAGTAAAAACAGAAGTGCTTTCTGTTTTGTTTTATGTGTTTTGTTTTTGGGGTTTATGGGGATGATTTTTTTGTCTGTTCTTTGAGCTTTAAGGGAAAGTGGGAGAAACTGTACACATTGTCTATGATTTGTTTATGGTTTGTAATGACATATCATGTTCATATGTCAAAAAAAGAAGTTCCAGACTTCATTATCACAACCTTGATAGAAACAAACTGTTGCTTTCAGCCATTAGGGGTCAGGAAATTTTTTTTTTTGCTCCTCATCTATGTATTCTGTTGTACTCAAACACCAGTTGTTTTGTGTCAATATCTCACAGGCCAGACTGTGTTTGACCTGGCGAGTGATGCAGTGATGAAGCAGGTCCTTGAAGGCAACGTTCATCGAGTGAGTGCTCTGATAGTGTCCTACCCAATTGCTATTCCAATTTGCCATTCAAAATGTTTTCTACTTTTACACCTCATGTTCCTTGTGTTCCTTATGTCTGTCCGTCACAGGGTATGGCCCGTCATGTCAAGATGTTTGAGGGAGTCCTCTGGAAGGTAGAGCGTGGGAATGATTATTACACACAAACTAAAAAGGGTACAAAACACTGAAAAACCAGAATGCTGATTCTGCTCTTCTGGTTCCTCCTGCAGAGCTCCAGGTTTTTTGGCTGGCGCTCCTACTGGGTAGTCCTTCAGGATGGGGTTTTGTCCTGGTACTCTAAACAGTAAGTGCCATCTAGTGTCTTGGCACTACTTGTTTAGTCACATTACATATAGGTTGTGGAAAGATCTCTCTCTCTCACTCTCTCTCTCGCTCTGTCTCACATTGAAGGTTAGATGCAGCTGCCAATATCAGAAGGCAAGGCTGTAAGTCCCTGACACAGGCTCACTGTTTGGTAAGCCAAGATTTTACTCTCTTTTGAAAGTTGTGTTGAATTTGTGTAAACATCAATGGTATTACATTTTCTCGCTCTCCTTATCCGGATTCAGAACAAGTTTTATTTTTCAGATCAGAGCCAGAGATAACTGCTTTTTTACCCTCAAGTGCTTTGATGACAGTGTGCATCACTTCAAAGTGTCACCTAAAAATGACCCAGAGGCAACAAGAAAAGTAAGATCTGGGCTGTAATCTCAAATGCCCTTATTACATTTTGTTCATGAACAAAATGAATCAAAAGACGTTTCTGTCTTCCAGTCATGGCTGGACGCCTTGGAGGAGCACTCGGCTTACAGCACACACTACTGCTCCCAAGATCAGGGCAGTGAGGAGGAGGAGGAGGAGGAGGAAGTGATGTCACTCGTGGAACTCACAGACTCACTACAGGTGGCAGTAAACAAAAACGATGTGTAATTAATATGTCAACATAATAACAGCGTGTTCACTGTATTAGGATGCCCCTGAACCTCCCACCCTGTGTTGCTTTTATTTATCTGCTTTCCCACTGTGTCTCTCTGAAACCAGTCAGCTGAAGCCAGCCATAAAAGATTGGAAAAGGAGGTGGCAGCTTTCCTGTCCATGGCGAAAGATAACGGGCTTGCAGAAAGTAAAACCTTTTATTTCATTGCCATTTGTGTTTTTTCTCGTCAATGATCAAATGCACGTAGTAGAAGTAGAATGCCACTAATGTGTACCGCTCAAGAAAAAAAAGGAAAGCTTTCAATTACCTTTACAAGCATCAACAAGGAACTTTCCATGCTCAGTATTGATAGAATATGTCTGAAATCCATATTATTAAGATGTAATCCATGTGCTTCTGTCGTTAGACCCCAATGTTATGCCTGTTGTTGTTTGTCGCTTTCTGAGAACATTAAATAGAAAGAACATTAGACAGGTTATATTCAAGTTAACTGCAGTTTGTCTGTCTGCTTCTTAAGCATCTTTTTTCACTTGTTTAAGTGGAGTGGAGATAATGCAGGGATATTTTTTTATTTTGTACCACTTATGCCTCTTTAACAAGCCTTGTTTGTCCCCTCAGGTTTTCCATCAAGCATATTACAGAAAATGCAGGAGGTGTGTGAGTTGTCAAGCGAGACCTGTTCCAACATCAGTGTCTGTCTCAGCCTCTTCTCCAGACAGGAGGGGGTAGGTGTCACTTTCCCCAGGTCTTTGACTGCTCTGTCTCATGTCTTTGTCTATTCTACCAGTGATTACCAGTGATTCATTCTCCACAACGTGTTGCAACACAGGTAGACGTAAACATGTAGAATATAAGTACTGCAATCAACAGGAGAGCTATTATCTTTGATGTAATGAGTCATTTATCTTTTTGTATGTATGAAGTACCGCATTACTTACAAAAAATGCATGTTTCATAAGGAAGTCCAGGCCCAATTCACACTTTCTTATGAAAGCAGTTCATTTAAGTGTGATTATTATTATTATTATTATTATCATCAAGTTGTCAGATGGATTTTTTTATGCATGATTCAATGGATTTGATTATAATGGATGGATTGAATGGCTAGATTATTTTACTCCACTCCAGAGAATTGGATGACACATCTGGCTGTAGCTGACAACCAGAACCGCCTTCTGTTGCATTCATGTAGTAATAATAATTATAATAAACTTTATATATATATATAGCAGTTACCAAAAAAAAAACGTTTACAAAGTACTTCACATAATGACGTCCATTTCAAGTGTTTGGAGAGGATGTGTCGTCTTAAGGCTTGACGTGTTTTACTAATTTGCGTAAACTTCTGAATGGATGGTAACATAAGGCTCATAGCATTTCATTTTCTAAGAGTGATACTCAATGATTTTTTGAAATTGGCTCCCCAAAATGGTTTAATTTGACAATAATTTAATTTTCTTGTTGGCACAAAGAACAAGCGTTATGATCATAAGTTCCTCTCCAATAATGTTAGAAACACTTGCTCTAGAGAGCAATGCTTAAAATAACAGAACAGCATAGAGAGCAACTTCCACATATTAGTATTGCTAGGGCTGCACAGTTTATAGTGTAGTGCTGCTGCTTTTGATGCACCATAGAGTTCAAATGTGTTTGTGTGAGTGTATGAATGCAGTTCATTGCACCTGAAATGAATATTAACATAGAGGGTTAAGTGTACACTTGAGGTGGCATGTATACCTTCACATTACATAGATACATAGATACATAGATTCAGTCCATGTATACACTCCTTAATGCACCCAAGCCCTGCAACATGTCTAGCTCCCATTGATTTCCTCATGTAAAACAAGATATCTACATACTAATAAATGCCAAAGACATCCAATAAGATCTGAATTGTTGAGTCACAAAAACTTGAAGCAATAACCAGTATCATTAAAATTAAGAAAATTAAAAAATCTCCTCTCGCCTTTTTCCTCCGACCCACACTCATACACACTTAACACAGCTTCATCCCACACACAAGTACATTGAATGTTTACGGGATCATTGAAGTAGACGTCAGTAGCAGGGCCCACGCAGGGTTAGAAGAAATCATTTGAATGTGCTGAGTTTAACAGCCATCCAGCGCATCCAGTGTTAGCACATTGATCATTCAGCCGTGTCTTCTTTTGAGCAATGATTTGCAGAGCCAGATCGCACAGCCGACATCTCATCCATCACGTCCAAAATCTCAGTGCGCACATGAAGTAGGCCTGCTCTCAAACGTGCGTAAGTCTGCATAAGACCCACATAACATTACGCGGTCTGAATCAGGCTCATCGTAGCAGCAAGCATCTGCCCTGCTGAAGTGTCCTTGAGCAAGACACTGATGCCCTACCAGCTCCAGAGGTGCTGTTTTGTAGCTGACCCGGTGACCTCCCTGTGGAGGGGGCAAGCAGAAAGACAACTTCCCCTTGGGGGTTCAGTATAGTACCATTTATTGATTCATTTGTAGTGGTGGTGGGACCTATCCTTATCCAAATCTTTCTCGCCACTCAACCTAATTTCTTGTCTTATTTACTACTTGGGTAGTAATCTACCATAAATTTGGCCTGTCTTGTATCTTTGACATGGCTTATAGTGTTATAGTATAGTGTCACCCGAAACAAAACTTGGCCTATTTTTTTGCTGTCTGTCTTCGCGTTACATTAATCTAGTCAAAATGTTTGTGGAAACACTGAAGTAAGATTTGTCAAAGGAGTAGTTGAAAAAATCTTGCACCATATTTTACACAATAATGAGTTGTCTAAAAGGGAGGTTTGGCTAAATGTTCATATCTTAGTCCATTACAGTCATTTGATCTCTTCTCCTCCATGGGAATCATGTTCTCAGGCAAGCAATTTGAGACAGCAGCTTCAAGGTAGCTGTCCTCCATTACAGATATACATGGCTCGGCCCTCTCAGCACTGTCTCTTTCTGGGTCTGCTGATCAGAGGACAGTACAGAGTTGGGATCAGTCACTATGCTGTGTATTTACTGAGCTACTGCTGTCAAGGCTCTGTTGAGATCAACACTGCTGGTCTGACCCAGTTTCTCTGACAGTCATGCCCTGTTTTTTTGTTTTAAATTAACCTTGGAACAAAATTTCAGTAACCATGGTTCTGCTCCTTATTTACAATTATCGCTCATCAAATTTGGGAGTATAATTCATATGTTGGTTTATATGTTTTTGTGTCTGATCTGCCTGCTGTGTGTGTGTGTGTGTGTGTATGTGTGTGTGTGTGTTCAGGTGCGCAGTCTGAAATTGGAGCAGGAGGTGGAGAAGAATAAGATCCTGTCTGAAGCGCTGCAGACTCTTGCTACAGAGCACCACGAACTGGAGCAATCAGTCGTCAAGGGATCTTCTCCACGAAGTGCACTCAGTGAGGATGAGTTCTACGACGCTGTTTCTGGTGAGTTGACAGTTATCAAACCAGATTGGCTTGGGGGACTGATGTAGGAGATTTTCTACAAGCTTCGCTCACCTCATGCCCTGTCATTCACCTATGGGGCACAGAAACACTTTCCTGTTGGCAAATTGCTTTGGTATGTCTACAGCTTCTCAAGCACGTCATAAGCTTAAGTGTTTACCTTTTGTGCTAAAATAACTTGAAGCCTTTTAACACAAATTAAGCTTTGGGGGGTTTTTTTGTGTGGAAAACCAACATGGCTATCTGATCTTTTGAAATTCTGAACTGCTTTTATTTTGCAAAAATAAAGTTTGAAATGTAGTCAATAAGGATTATTTCTTATTAACTTTGCATTCAAACTTGATTGGTAACGATAAGCCTGGAAAGGACTTCTGTTTATTTTTTTAATCTGTTAATGTTTGATTGCTGCCTTCTTTCTTAACTAAATATGTTATTCCTCCCAATATCAATCATGTGTCTACACTGGCTTTGCCATGAAACTATGGAGGGTATCCACAGGTGCTTAAAAAGTCTGAAAATAAATTAGTTAAGCTTACATTCTAGATGGTCTTAAAAAGTCTTAAATTTGGCTTTCTGAAACCTGAGATACACTGCTACGTCTCTGTATGCCCATTTATCTCAGAATCGGACTCGGACCACTCCCTGAGCGGCTTTGAGACAGTGGCCAGCCATTCATTTGACGAAGACGAGGAGGAGGAAGGCTCAGTCCTGTTTAGCAGCGATCACAGTACCCGCACCAGCATGTTACAAGAGGATCGCAGCAAGGAGGAGACTCAACCAAATGGGATCACAATGTATAGGTCAGCAGTGCTGTATGCCCCTCACAATTTCCTAAATGGACCACTGACCTCCCTGTGCTTTTATCCACCTTTAACAGGAACAAATTCAAAAAGGGCTTGTCTCCTCACATGAGTGTGTTTTCATTCTTTTAGAGCCATTTTGCTCTTTTTGACTTATGTATCACCTCTTTCATCATCATTTTGTTTTAAGGTACCCTCTCAACCAACTCTCTGCAGTCCATTTTCCCAACCTGCACTGCCCCCTGTGTGTTGTGTTTTCTGACAGACCTTTATTTGATTGATTGTTTTGATTTTCATGTCTTTTCTCAGGTCCTGTCAGTTGACAGTGTGAATAATTTAGATTGAGGGCCAGCCTGGTGGAGGCAAGAGAAAGGCTTGTATTGAAAGGACTGGCTCTGTGTTGGACCTGTTAAATATTGATGAGGTCACAGCGCAATGCAATAATCAGACCGCAGTACGATCCTGCGTTGACTAATCCCTCCAGGCTTTGGAGTGGAGTTCAGGCTTTTTAGATGGCCAGAATTTTAATGCTTTTTACCTCTATTGTTATTTTTTTTTAAATGTGTTATTTGCTGTGCGCTTAAAAAAAAATATCCAAACTTGAAAATTTTAAAACAAAATAGTTCCACTTGGCTGGTCGTCTAAATCTATTAGACTTTTAGGAAATAAGTTTACTACTGTCATACAGTGTTATTCCTAGGCTACTGGATGCCTTGTATATTGGTGTAGGTGTCTTGTTGGTGTCTCTCTGGGCTTTGGGCCAATATGTCACTATCACCTGTGCCTGAAACCACATTAAAGCCCTTTGTTGTTGTCTGAAGACTATATTCGCTTGAATAAGATATGACCCCTGCATCTATCATGTGTCTAGCACATTTAATCTAATGAAATGTGACTATTTTATTAGCAGTGGCACAAAGTCAAAGTCAATACATCTTATGAAGCATTATAGAAGTAATACTACTTTGTGTGTGTTGTCTCAGGACCAGCTTACCTGCACCTATGTTTTCAAGAAATGACTTTAGCATTTGGAGTATCCTGAGGAAGTGCATTGGAATGGTGAGCTTTCATTCAGTGCTGATTACTGTAAGCTGCAATGATGTGCCAAAATGGTGTTGATATAGTGGAAAATATGGATGTAAAGTGCTGAATAGCATGTATGACTGTACCTTTCTGTACCGCCAGCTTAGGGCATGAAAGCGTTCAACACATCATAATCCTGATGTGGAATGTGGACGGGATACAGAACCTAGTATGCACACTAATCACCTATTTAGTCATCAGAAAAGATTATATTTCTAAAACTTTCTTTTGTCTCCAAAGATATTAGAGGAGGATAGTTATAATATGTAATTTTAAAATTCTATGCACAAGACCGTTTTTTTCAGTCTTTGCAGCTTCAACTTTTATATGATGTTGTCATGGGTCCACACAATGGGATGTCTCATAACCTAATTCCATTGTAGCTATTCAGTAATAATAAAAAAAAAAATCAGAGTGTAAACAGGTGAAAACTACACAATGCAATCATTTTTTGTGCAGTGCCATTATTTTTCTCTCGCTAATGCATCCTCTTCCCTCTATTCCGCTTCCTTTCTCTCTCTTTTAGGAACTCTCAAAGATTACAATGCCTGTGATTTTCAATGAGCCCCTCAGCTTCTTGCAGCGTCTGACGGAGTATATGGAGCACACATACCTTATCCACCAGGCCAACACCTCCGCAGACTCCATTGACAGGATGAAGGTGCCTTTTGTATTATCTTGAAATTGTAATGTGCTTTATGCTTTATGAAATAAGATGAATAACATTTTTTTAAAAATCCAGTCATCCTATTACTATAACATTACCAAAAGCTGTTTTGTTTTTTACTATTAACCTTTCATTTTGAGTTAATGTACATCATTTTGAGTGTGTATTTCTTTGACATTGGCAGTGTGTGGCTGCATTTGCTGTGTCTGCAGTGGCCTCCCAGTGGGAGCGGACAGGTAAACCTTTCAACCCACTGCTGGGAGAAACCTATGAACTGGTCAGGTAAGAGGGAATATACAGCATGTACAGTGGCATCCAAAAGTCTGAGTCCACTACCAAGAACTCTTTTGTTTCATCATTTATAAAAAACTAGGTTACAGGTTTTTAGTTAAATGGTGTTTCCCAAACAAGACTACATCATTTTGAATTAAAGTCAAAGTTAAAGCACTAGCAGTAGCGACAATAATGCATAGAGGGCCATATTAATTTAGTCAATATCTGGTATTAGTTGTTTAAAGACCAAATCAATTCACACTATATTAGGATCATACATGTGTTAATATTGACAACAATTTGGGAAAACCTGACCAAAAGCTGTGCCAACAAGATATTCTGATATATTTCAATTTCATATGAGCATTTCTCAAAGTATCAACGGAGTAAAAAAAAGTGTAGTTTTTGATAAATGGTGAAAACAAATTAGTTAATTTTCTTAACGAACTTAACCAAACATGCATCACTTCTGTATACTCTCTAACATTCACCATCAATTCTTGCTCTTTTTTCCTTCTCTCAGAGAGGACCTGGGCTTCAGGCTGATATCGGAGCAGGTGAGCCACCACCCTCCAGTCAGCGCCTTCCATGCTGAGGGCCTGAAGGAAGATTTTGTCTTCCACGGCTCCATCTACCCCAAACTCAAGTTCTGGGGCAAAAGTGTGGAAGCTGAGCCAAAAGGCATCATCACGCTGGAACTGCCCAAGTAAGGCCTTCTAGCTGAAAATACACATTACTGAATATTTGAAAAATATTATCCTCTAGTTGTTTGTAGGCATTTTGACCATTGCTATTTTGCACTTGTACACTCTCCTCAAGTCACTGTTTCTTTTTATTTTCCTCCAGGCATAATGAAGCCTACACATGGACTAACCCTACGTGTTGTGTTCACAATATCATTGTGGGCCAGTTGTGGATTGAGCAGTATGGAAATGTGGAGGTGATTAACCACAAGTAAGCGGGAAAAAATAAACACTGCTGCTTCTGGAAATGTACTTAAATGTAGTTAAGAGTTTTGTGGCATATATTGGACGCCAGTGTAGGAAATTTACCAATGTAGGGAAATTTTGACACAGTTGATGTAAATATATTGGGGAAGTTTGACCAGAAGGAAAATAGACTGGGTGAATGAGGAAGTTTTGCATGACTGGCACAATAAAGAGTGAAATGATATGCTGTTATTTCTGCTTTTGCCTAGAACTGGTGAAAGGTGCTGCTTGAATTTTAAACCATGTGGACTTTTTGGCAAAGAGCTGCACAAGGTTGAAGGGTATATTCTGGACAAAAGGTATGATTTTACCTTATAGTGCTTTTTAAATATCCCTTACATTTTAAAATGTATTTGTTGTTGATGTTTAAAAAAAAAGTCATTGTAACTAATGATTCGGTTTTTGTACATTTTGTACACATTACAAGGCTTCTTGTCACAACCACAGAACTTCAGTTAATCAGGATGGGCTAATATGGCTGCAAGGCTTTTAGGAAACAGGGGTATGAGGAGGGTACAGTAGCTTCTGCCCTGCCAACCTCAAACCTCAATCACAAATTAGACCACCAATAGAAAACATCAATCCCTGATTTTATTGATGCACATTGTAATAACTTGTTTAACTTGTTATTACAAAAATAACTTGTTCCTTTTTACAGCACACTTCAGGATGCTATCAATGTTAGATAAAGCATTTTTTCCTTCCTTGGTCTGACTGATGCTAAAAAAAATGAATGAATGCTGTAAAAATAAAGGTTCATTTACAAATCAGGGTTAATTGGGTCTACTGGTAATGGCTTAAATAAAACATTGAGCCAGAGATGAGTACCTGAGACTGTAAGATATCAGAATCCAAAGGATAAATGAAAGTCAGCTCTTGAAGAACACAGGCTTTGAAATGAAATTACATTTAAACATAACAAAGAAAGACACAACCGAGGGCAAGTTAACGCGCCATAGAAGCAAATATGGTAAGAACAGATGGTATGCCATCAAAATGTGCCGTACAAGAGAGAGGACAAGCAGTATATAATAATGTAAATGACTTAACATTAATACATTAATGGCAGGTTATAAATGGTGCATAGCAGGACTATACTACAAATAGTGTGCAAGACCATGTGGACAAGACTAAATATACAAAACACACAATATGGCATCGGTAGAAGTTGGATAGCAACAAGAGACACTGATAACAAGCACACATGAAAGCAAAAACATGTTATGAAGCTCAGTGTTGGCAGGTGGTCCATTCACATCTCAGTCACGATTTACTCCCACTTACCAGCCACACACCCTCCTATATTTCTTTGTTTGTCTGTGGATTATAAAGCTTGATACTGCCAAACAAATGAGCAATGGGCTTATGGGTTGATTTATGAGACTGAAACATATTTTTTGTTCTGGGAGAGGCTCATGTGGCAGAGAATTCCAGTGGAATTCCATTCAAGCTGGTCTGAAGTGCTCTCCACACAGGAAACTGTGCTCATTTCCATTTTTTCAATTATATGGTAGCCATCCTAGCTGATCCAAAATAGGTCACCATTATATACCAGGAAGTGCTCTTTCTGTATGTTTAAGTTCTGTTGTTAAAACTGACTAAAATCATTATGCAATATTGTTATTTTACACAGCAAAAAGAAGCTCTGTGCTCTCTATGGGAAATGGACAGAGTGCATGTATGTAATAGATCCTGCTGCCCTTGAAGCACATAAGAGGAATGACAAGAAGGGGGTGGAAGAGAAAAAAGGCTGCAAACCGGTATGCACTTTAATTTACTGTACAGTAGGGCACATTGATTAGGAAATCAATACAGTGTGTTATCAGAATATATTCCCCCACTGTGTTGTATAAATAATATAATGAATGACTCCAATATCAATATTTTTATTTACATTTCAAGGCTACAAATCAAAGACATCAAATGTAGATAAAATGGTGTCAGGTTACCATTTTACTGTACAATACTAATGTATCAGTCAATAAATACAGTGTAGCAATAATAATAATAACGATAACAATAATGGAAACACACATCTTGGACAGAACTTAGTTAGTATTTAGTCTTGGCCTTACAGTATTATAGAGATGATGTAGCTATTCTGAGTTTCTGTGTGATATGGGCCAATGTCCAGGGATCTGCAGAGGATCCCGGGGAGATCCCTCTGCCAGATGTAGAGACTGTGGAAGTCATTCCTGGCAGCCAACTCCTGTGGAGAATAGCACCCAGACCAAGCAACTCTGCTCAGGTAATCAGCTGTGGTTTGTCTTTGTGGATGTTATGTGTATCTGAAGATTAATGTTTTAATGTAAAAATGTTTTTTTTTTCTTTTGAAGATGTACAGCTTTACATCTTTTGCCATGCAACTGAATGAGCTGCAGAAGGAGATGGAGGGAGCCATTCCTAAGACCGACTGTAGGCTGAGACCAGACGTACGAGCCATGGAGAATGGTGATATTGGTAATGATTATTAGTAACATAATGTATCTGCAAATTAAAGTCTTTTCACTATAGACTGAAACTCAGCAAGGTTATTGAAATGCTTTCCTCTTGTAGACCTTGCAAGTGAGGAGAAGAAAAGACTAGAGGAAAAGCAGAGAGCTGCACGCAAAAACCGCTCCAAATCTGATGAGGAGTGGAAGACGAGGTGAGATTGTTAATGAAGCCTGTCAACTCAAAGTTTTCTTCTCTCTGAATTGTTGTGCTCAATATAATCAACAAATATATGCAATAATGTTTTCAGTGTGACCGAAACGTAATCCCATTTTTTGTTGCTGAATTTTAACAGCCCAGCTGTTTACATGCAATATATAAATCATACATATTAACACCATGGCCTTGCTGTATTATGGCAGCAGTATGCATGAAAATGACAATTTCTATTTCATATTTGCAAAATGTGAACTTAGTCAAGAATATTCTTTTATATGTTTAAATTGCTACGCTGAAAATGTAATTAGCAACTAAATGTAATGATATTAAGTTTTCATTGTGGTACATTCATAAATGTAATTGTGTAAATGTAATGCAATCTTGCTACTGCTTTTTCTATCAGCTATTTCTATACTGTTCTATAGTTTGTTGCTGTGAAATGCTAACTCCAAGTCCCCATTTTCTCTTACACTGTCTTGTTTGTCTGTCGCATCATCGCTTTGATGTTAAGGAGCCCTGCCTTTGGTCCAAGGTTAGAGTTACTTGCCGTTAAAATGGTGTGCCTTACATGTGTGATGTGACCTCTTATTTCCAAACAACTTGTTACTCTCTCGAAATGAATCATATCTATAATCATGTGCCAATTGGTGTTGAGATATGATACAGAATCACTATGTCAAAGTGAAATTTGGATATAATGCAATGAACCATTAATATGCTCTCTCCATTATTAGCATGGCAGCTCCACTTTCTGGCGCTCGATGGAATAACTCAAACACTGCAATAGCCTTCTCTCCAAACAATCAACTTTTCCAGTTTACAACAGAGGCAATACAGTAGTGAAGTCATTTTAGTCAAAAGCTGACACAACCAAAGCTGTCCATACAAATCACCCATAACCTTGATATGAAACCTTCCTTACTCGCTTTCTCTCAGTTGTGTTTTCATTTCCTGGGTGGTGGCATCTTGATGTTCTAGCGGTGCTGTCTGAATGATGATCTCCTCTGTGTTTTCAGGTGGTTTCACCAGGGGCAAAACCCCCACAACAGTTCCCAGGACTGGCTGTTTTCTGGTGGATACTGGGACAGGAATTACAGCCAGCTGCCAGACATTTATTAATGGACATTTCTTGATTCGTGAAATTATCACAGTATGACTTACTCTGTTGAATGCAACCTTTCTGACGGAGCAATTAACTGGTTTTAATGGACAAGCTAATTACAAGCGATATGCAAACAGTGGCCTTAATCTGTTACAATAATACTGTGCACAAAATGTCAGTAATTGATATTTAGGAATTACAAAATGCAAAGGTCTTTGACATTGCTTTGAAATGCATCATTTGTATTGAAATTTAGACCAAATTGTTTTCTGTTCATAATGTGCTTTTAGCATAATGTTAGAGGTGCATTAAGCCACTACAGCATGGTTAATGCACAGGAATTCATGGTTTTAGTGTCCATCTGTCTGTGTTTTAATGTTCATAATAGTGTTGTGGTTCTACATGATCTGTATATGTGTGTATATATACTTTGTACAAACTTAAATTCCACCTACAGTGACCTCATCACATCATTCACATTTCTAAGCTCCTCTAGAATGGGTTAAACTCAAAAAGCGATCACTGCCTCTAGCAGTCACAGTCCCAGTTAGAATGAGGTTGGCGTGGGACTCAGTCCTGTCAGTCGTTAATCCGACTGTATTTTGCTTCATAAACTAATGACTTATTTGCCAGGTCTATTAAAATATATTAAATGTTCTAATTATTGATGAGGTCCCTGGAGGGGTACTTTTAACCAACATGCAGGATTATATATTATATACTATAGATACACATACATAGTATATTACATACAGCAGTTTTGTGTTTATTTCTTCATGTTTCATGTTTCTTCATTTTCTGAGGGTTTCCATATAATCATATTTTGGTCCTGGCATCACTTGAATCGCTTCTTACTCCAGTGGTTAAACTAAATGTATTGATGTATGTATGTAATTATTCACTAAAGGACTAAGTAATCATAGATGTTTTAAATACCATTGATCTGATAAGCCTACTCCAGATACTTATTTTGATATCAGAGTCTATGATATGAGGTGTATG
>OOFE01050521.1:92846-115695 GCA_900323365.1 Monocentris japonica
AATCGACAAGTTTATTGTAGAGTTCAATAACACATGGGAAAGCCACCATCCTGTTACATGTAACCTCAATTTCAACAAGGTTCAAAACCTCATGGCAAAGTGGACAAAACACATTCTTTCAATGACTAAAGTAGCTCAGTATTTGGTAGGTAAGTGACATCTTACTGATATTTCAACGTCACATCACTGGTACTGCACTGACCTCTTGCTCAGTGGTCACCTCAACATTTACCATAGTTTACATCCATCACAATCACAGGGGATGACTGGCTGTGTCTAACCAACTTAGTGTGAGCAAAACAAATCTATTCCTACACAGTCTTGAACATGGGATGAGAAACACATTGTGATAGTCACTTTCAAAAGCCTCAGTAAACCAAGATGCCCCTCTCTTGTTTGTTTATTATTGCTTGGGAGACCATACCTCAGAGTGCTCATTAACAAAAGGCAATACCCTGCAAATTTCTTTTATGTGTAACTGAGTTGACAAGGTTGGTTAAAATCACTCATCATATCAAATATTATTCTTTGTCCAATCCAAGTGCACACTTTTGAATCAGTTTGATCACTAATACTGCTGTCTATTTTGCTGGCCATCGCAGGGCTCGTGGGTTCGAGACTCATACGAAAAGGAAGCTGCATTCCTTGACAGCATAAATGACACCTGTAATATAAAGTATAACTTCTGTTATGTGATAAATAAACTCGTCACCGGCATGGACTGATACAAAAGCCTGGTTCCACTAAAATACTATCAAAATAAGTTTATTTACTGTTTATTTACTGTTTATTATGCTGACATTTAGCAGCACCTTTTGATGGTAGTGTTACAGTACTTTATGTGTATTAATACCAAATGTATTTGAGGGGATGGATATACAGGTACATCTTAATTACAGTACAGTCTTAGAGTCACTTTTACCCTGCCATACCATGCATAGTGCACAGATCAATGCCAACTGTTTTTAAATAAAAATGTATGTTCAAAGCATCATTCGGGCATCGTGAAGTCTGCTAATGTCACAAGTATTTTACATGTAAGACGACAAACTGAATGTGAGTAAGACTATTCAGGATAGTGTGTGTTTAGGTGACGTGAAAATCAGATTAATTCATATTTCACATTGTCATTTGCCTAATCCAAAGCTAATGAAGCTAATTGATTCCATTATAATTAAATAGTAAGTGAGAGTGATGTTTTGTTATTTTTTTCCAAGTATAATATGTATTTGAGTGGCCCCTGACCTTACAACAAAGCCTTGTCACACCATTGGCAATTGGACACTTTGAACAATTGGGAATTTTAAGTAAGAGAAACAGTATTTCTGAGAAAACTCAGGAGAAACTGATCTGAACTGAAAGAAATTGATCAACCCAAGGGATCAGAACAAACATCTGGCAGAATCAAATATTAAATTTGACAAATGATAAACAACTGGCAATTAATTCTATTTCGTGAGTGGATTAACATGCTAAAATATTTTCTGCATGTTTTTAAAGAATGTGAAAAAACATGGTAAACTCTTACTCATGGTAAAGTAACCATTAAATGACATGATGTCATTGAAAGGCTTCTTTAATGTGCTGAATGGCTCACAGAAGGGAGTTAATGAGGAGAACTCTTACTGGCTGTGAAGTTGTTAGCTATTATATTTGGACGTGTAAAACACTTAAAATGGAAAAATAAAGGAGCCTGTCCACTAGAATGTCATACAGTTGCTTTAAATGGCTTTCAACTTATTGTAAAAAGCCATGCTTTCATCAAGAGCATAGCCTGAGTCATTGCAGCTTCCCTTCCTGGGGTCACTGAGGCACTACTTCCTTCAATGAGGCCAGGGCTGAATGGATGCGTACATGGAGCCTGTTCTCAAAGTCGTAGCCTGTAAAATCCTCCTAAAAGGCAAAAAACAACATTAAACAAGACATTTTTATTAAAAAATCCCTTATTTTTAATCCATGATAACATGTACCACTTGCAATGTATTTCTATGTGGAAAATAAAAGAAATGTTAAGTATGATACGCATAACATATGTTACCTTTGCTTGAAGTAGCAATGATCTCCCCTTTCCCATTGTCTGTATTGACATACAACACAACAGACTGGGTTATAGCAGAGTATGTGTTCATATTTTTTTCTTTCCTCTCTAAGTCAATCACAAAAACCCAATGACATAAATGTTACTTGAAACAGACTCACTTCTGGTTTTGCAAGGAGTACACATCCCAGCTCATAGAAGGAGTATGGCTGGACATACGAGTTGATCTGTCGTCCATACTCATCTCTAGCAGCCATCTGAAACGACTGGATCGCAGATGAAGTTTATCAATTAATGCTTGATTTTACATTTTAGCCTGAACATATAACAGTAACATTGTTGATTCTCTGCATAGTAATTCATAATGTTCAATGTAGAGTCAAACCTGAACAGCATCTTTCATGTTTCCATGACATTTGTGAATGGCACCAAGAAGGAGATGTTTCAGGCCTCTGCATGAAGCATCATCTAAACTCTGTAACACTGAACAAACACAAGAGGAAAATATTACATACTGTATAAAAAAAATATTGGTTTTGATTATTAACAACACCCACAGCCACTGAGATGTAGAAAACCCTGCTATTGTTACAATGGCTATGTTGGTATAGGTCACACTTACCCTGATTCATCATCTGCAGTTTAGAGGAGGAGCAGTTTGGCAGCGCTTTCCACAGGTACAGCACTTCAATGACACCGAGGATGCAGAGCTCTCTGGTGGGTGAGATCTTTCTCAGCCTCTCAGCCTGCAGATGGGAATCAGACAGAGGAGGAGAAGCTTTGTGACACACCATCATGATGACTGTCCAAAAGAAAAAGAAAAATCTCCAGCAAAACACAACCCACCCTTTTGAGGGCAAACTGCTCTATCTGGTTGTTCTTTCGTTTGAACAGTTTCTGTACATCTTTGAAAACACCGCTTGCTCCATCCAGGTCACCTGAAGCACCCTGACACACTGAAAAAAGGGCAAATAGGACTTTAGCGTGCATATACAATAGAAGCTTTGCAGCAGTGTAAGTGTTTGCCAGGGTGTGACAGACTCACCTCCAGTCAAATAGGCGTAGTAGCACTGTGACCAACGCGACTCATTCTTCAGCCTCTCAAATGACCTAAATGCATCTTCAAAACTCATCTCTATCATACTACACCAACCTGAAACAAAGACAAGCAGGTATAGACAGAATAAAAGGGATTCATTACTGTGAGCCTAGTGCCACTATGTCAAGACTAATGAGAAAACACGTACCAATCTCATAGAGACACACATGCTGGATTTCTCTTTGGTCTGATGCAAGCTCTAATGCATCATGGAAAGAGGCCAAAGCACTGTTGATATGGCACTGGGGATATAGGAGAAAGCACACAAACAAACAGGTAACAATAATTATGTTAGACGCACACTACATGCACATGTTGTATGAGAGTTAGGTAGGCACATGGCTGATCAAATGTCGAGTTAATCAATGGTCAGACATGCGTATTAATGATATGTGCTTGAACAGAAGCTGCAAAAAAACAGGTCTATTTCTTTGTCCAACGTTTACGAACATTAGAAACACAAACAAACCATTTACCGTTTCAAAACACTTCTTTAAGTCCTGTTTAGCTGTCACTTATTGTCACAAAACGCCCCACCCACTATACATACCTCTAGCCTTTGAACACGTCCTTTAAAGAACATGAAGAGGGAGGAGTTGGGGTATACCACCGACTTTCTCTGCAGAATGGCTTTGGCTTCCAAAAGACCTGCATGTGTGTCTGAGCCATCTAGAGCAAAGAAAGGCAGCACTACTGTGTGGTACCACAGGAGGGCCAACCTGACCAACAAAAGAGGAGATTAATCTAAAACTCATCTGATACACAAGTGAAAAATGTGCTTAACGTCTAAATTCACTATATAAACATTTTGTTTTATCCCAGTTGTTTGTCTGAATCTGAATCAAACTGTAAGTTTATGGGAAGTAAATATGCAGTTCCTAATTTGGTAGAGCAGTTCACTTTCATGTATTGTAATGGCAATATCGGCCCAAGGCAGCTAAGTCTTTGCTTCACAAGGCAATGTAATGTAATGTAATGTTTTGATTACTAGCTTTATGTAACCATTGAGGTGCAATTAACAGAATTATCATCGCCGGATAGAGACAAAAACCCTAATCACTTAAATTCAATTGTTATTTCAATTCGACACCAACCTTTTAACCTTTGAACCTATTACTCATAGTTCCCATAGGGTCTAGGGTTTACGATTCCTGGTTTTCACGCAGGTTCAACTCCCAGTATGGGAACTACTGTTTACCCAATTTTCCCCACAGGGATTAAGTCTTATCTTATATTAACTACAGTTATAAAGCTATATAGCTTATCATACAAAACAACAGGACACATCACCCCAGTTCAAATTAAACTCTCTTTCTCCCTCTAAGAAGTGAAACAACCCAGGCCTACTCACGTAGCTAGGGGGGCCTTCATGTCCTTACTCTCACTGGCATACATCAGGGAGGACAAGCCCTGGAGACGGTCGCCAGGGAAACCAAGCAGGTTGATAATCTTGAGCAGGTGCGGTGGCACCATGGAGATGCACAGGTGGAAGAGGCCGTAACCAAAGCTGACAGAACCCTTGAGCCGGTCCAGGGCCTCCGCTGTCACACCATTCTCCACTGGTGCATTGTGGTTGGCGTTGTCAGTTGAGAGGGACTCCTGGTGGACAGAGGACCTCCTCTGACAGGCCTCCTGCAGCTGGCTGATATCACTGTGGCACTTGTTATACATTTTCCAGGCCTTACGAAGGATCCAGCCTCCTTTGATATATGCTGTTGGTAGAAACAGAACAGGATACTTTCAATGAGATACTGCAAATGCTTGTCAATCATCAACAGATTTATGGTGGTGGAAAAAACACAATCAAAAATTTGCACGATGCTCATTAACCAAACTAAAGCATTCATTTAGTTTGGCTAACAGGTTAAATCTGATTACCTGAGAGTTCTTGCTTGACGAAGGAGAGCACCGCGAGGTAAACCTGACAGTCAGCAACAATAATCTGTCTCTGCAGGCGGTCGACAACCACAACCCCTGACCTCTGGGAGTCCATCTAAGACGCACACACACACAGTCTGAAATTAGAGAGTTTCCCTAGTGGCCAGCAGCCAAATGATCATGGAGTTCCCTGTGCGGCCCTGAAACACATCACTGCTAAATGGACCCCACGCTCCTCATTCTATTCCTTGATTACATTTCAGAGAGCTACTAATCAAATTGTAGGATGGGTTTGGCATGATGTCACTGCTGCCAACATCATTAGGCCTGGCGCTGAGGATCATTGTTATCTGGATTGAATTCTGGCTGTGATGGGAGATACAGTCAGCAACATTGGGATGCTGTTTATACAGTGGTAATAGACCTAAAAGAACTCTGGTATTATCAGTGTCACTTGATTTTCATTTATAAAATCTCAAAATTCTGCTATTACTGATTCAACTAATGCCAGCTTTTGAAAACACTGTAATCAGAGTTTAGAAGTAAATAATTTTCTGGATATCTGTCTTGTCAAATATTATTTACAATAGCCCATACAATACATTTGTGAATTATTTTGACCATAATTTTGCACTCACACTCTTCTTAATCTTGTTTCTGATTGTCTCTATCACACCAGTGCTGTCACTTTCACACAGCTTCTCAGTGGTCCTCAGGTCGTCACAGGCCGTCTGCATCTTCTCCTCCTCAAATGTCATCATGGCGTTCTGCATGTCACAGCAGTCATAAAAACACTGGTTTTCTTTTATTCAATGATACAGTATATCCTGGTGAAACATTTGGAAATATGCCATGAATGAAAAAAAGATCTAATCGAATTCTTTAGAGTTCTGTGTTTGAATGAATTATATAGGAAAACCACACGCAGTAGTATGTAATGGAGTCAATGAAAAAACACACTGATGCATCGATGTAGCATTGATGTATTGCAATGGTGCATTATTTTTGACTTGTGTTTTACCAACCAGATTTATGTTTGAGCAGGCTTACAAAACAAAATGTGTTGTAGCAGAAGTGATGGAGGGTTACATAATAGGGTCAGCACAAAGGGCGCTTTCTCTATAAGAATGAATGGAGGGACACGGTGACATCTGTACTGCTTGTGTCTGTGTTCTTTCAACCAGTCTAGTCCTATATGGAGAGGCACAATTTAGCCAGGTATGGTAAAATAGACTACCCCGTTAACAGTATAACCAAAATATTTGTTCAGTTGTTGACCTTGAATTGGTGAGGAAATAATCATAAAAACATCAGGCAGGAAATACAAAAAAAAACAAACTGATTTTTCGTACATAGTTTACGTTTCAGTTCAATTTCAGTTCATTGCATTGTATAAATGATTTCATTGTATAACTGTGGCATTCTCTCCATATGCATGTGCAGCATTTAACGATCACTGTGTGCATATATCATGCCTGCCATCATGGTCAAATCTCACCACCCCCTCTGTCTTTGAGGCAATTTTGCATCTGGTGACAGAGGATGACATCATCCCTCGCTTCGTGGTGCAACAGAGCCCAGATATGAGGGCCAGTGACAGGGGCTCTGTGACCACGCTCTCCCCCCTGGCACTGACCAATGCATCATTACAGTAATGTGTTGCTCTGCAAGAAAAATCTTGAGATGAACATGCTTCCATTATGGTAATGGATGGAAATGCAAGGGAGTGGGCGACAATGCCGACAATGATGCCAATGATTTGACAAAATGGGTTATTTGAAGTCATCACGCTGTGTTCCTCAGTCAACTCAAGGCAGTCCATGATAGTGTGATGCTTTTGCCATATAGCATAGCATACTAATGCTGTCAGGTTGTGTAATATCCCCTCTATCTCTCTTTAACATGCTTTATTTCTCACACTATATTCTTCTTTATTAATTAATTCTTAATTTGTTAATAAATAATTGCAAATAAGTGCAATATTTGTTAAGGTCATGAGAGTAAATTCAAGAAAAATGGGAAAGCTAAATCAGAAACATGACACATACATGCACACACGTTTCAAAATGTTCAATATGGCCAATTTTGGATTGAAATCACTCTCACTCATTGTAATAGAGTACATTTGTACAGATTTTTGTTATTATTCATAACAAAACTAGGTTATACAGTAAGGATGAACTACTATGTTGTTTTCACCTATCTGTGTAAATAGTTGCTGTTGCATGCACACGGTAGTTGGTATTTCCACTGACTACCAATCAGTTAATCCAATATGTCATCATTTGTCCTCTACGAGGGAACTCACCAGGAAACTGACAAAACTGGCTCCAAAACTCATCAGTGGGCTCTGAGTCCTAAAGAGAGAGAACAGAAAGGAGGTAACACGATGGAGTAAGAGACAACAAAATAATTACAAACTAAGCAAATTAAACGGCAGTCAAATTCCACATATCAATTCAAACAGTTTTGGTGCTACTAAAAGAGTATTTCTCTCCCCAGGGCCTAAAAGAGGGACTTTCGGCCCAATCCTCTGTCTTGGCTTTCAGAAACCCATGGAAAGAGATTGGCTTGCTTAACTTAGAATTAGCCCTGTAGGTGCCAATTTCTCTGGCACAAATAGTAGCTGATTACCAGGAACCCTTCAAGCCTTCCATTTCCAGTCATAGTCACCCATTCAGCTGTCATGAGGGATGTGACTGGAGGCCTAACTATTACTTGTTTGACCTGGATAATTGCATGACACAAAACATAGCGTAAGATATAACAATGATCAATGTACGTGTATGATCAAGGGACACGCCCTGGCCACCTGTTAAGCCTAGAAATGCAACAATGCTCATGGATGTTGATGGTGCATATTGCATTGGGCTCCTGTTGAATCTGTCAGACACAACCACAATGAGCAAATGACCTCTGTGATGAAACTGTCACCTCTCTGCTAGAAAGTAATATGTGAGGTGTTCTCTGTCAAACCTGTCAAATGAAAGACTGCCAGGAAATCACAGGTAAGACTGTAAGGAAGTAGCTGATACGGGCTATGAAAGATATTTGGAAACCTGTTTGCAAGACCACAGTTACCTTGCACAAGAGAAACACAATTCCAGACTTAATCACCTTATTGAAATGGTTCAGAAGTATATGAATTATATTATATTTTGTATTGGAGAGTCATGGGTTAACTACATGCTAGCTAATTTATGTCTACTTATACAGTAAATGTAGTAGATGTAATTCTTCTCAATAGCTCAATAGCTTTTTTACTTGACTGTTTTATTAGATAACTACTGTATTATTTTGTTTAGAAAACCGTCATAAAAACATTCCTATTCTTCCTCTTATTTTAGGCTTACTATGTTCCAAAATGTTCGAGCACATTATGTCCAGTGATGATGAAAGAGCAAAAATAATCGTACCTGTATCTTCTGAACAGCTCGTCGCTCTCTTTGAATCCGTTGTTGAGCAGCATGTTAATGCCTTGGAGAGCCAGCTCAGCATCATCTATGCGCTCTGCCTTCTCCTCTACCTGCTTCTGCTGCTGGGACTGCTCGGGGCCCGCCATTGTTTATACAGCTTATTGGCTGTTTGATTAAATCAGTGCAATGAAGAGCAAAATATGATTCTATTTCTTCTCTAAAACAAGCCCGCATTGGTTTCTGTCGACTGTAGAAGACACATTTAAATAGAGACGCGCCCCTGGTCGGCAAAAAAAAAAAATAATTGTGCAGCTATCACAGTCTCCAGACGTCTGAGCACCTTCGGGTAGGCCACCGGATGCCCGGACGGGCTCAATTAAGATGCACTCCAATGAATTACAATTATCATTTTACCTGCCGAGTGCAGCCTTCTGCGCGTTCAATCAAAAGCAACTACAATGTCCTTTGTGGATCATTAAATTAGCCATTCGTCAGTTTTGCCCCAGCTACTCTCGGCGTTGCTGCGTCCGATGAATTACATAACAAGCAGAAAGACTGCTCCGCTTGTCTGCTAGTCCCACGTAATACCCGTCAAACGGGCTGGCGTCATAACGCACAACGCATCTCTGAGGCTCCGAGGATGAGGTCCGCCGCGATAAATCTGTGTCCTGTCAGCCAACAGTCGGTGTGCAGACACAGCCTTCCCCCTCCCTGCTCACCCACAGGCTCAGCCCTCCCCTCCAACATCAGCCAATAAACGCACTTTTCATATTAAACACCGGAGCAGCCTTCCACAGTCACATTGCACTCACAGGTAAAGAGAATCAGTGCTTAATTGATCATAATAATTTGAAATGATCTTAGAAGCCCTGACTAATCGTCATCTATCTGTAGGCTCATGTCCGCCATGGATGGCGCTGTCTCATATCATCCCTCAGTCTGTCACTGAGAGAGAACAAGACATTCCAACAAACTGTTCAGTATTGTCCTAAATGAACCTAAAGGATGGAAATAAAGAGGTTGAACTGAGAAATAGATAGGTGAACTCTGAGTGCACTCTGCTGTTCATTCTGCTCTACATAGTATTGATAAGAGGTAAGGCCAGATATGCATTAGATAGACATTAGCACAGTCTCTATGAATAAATGATAGGTAACAGACTGTGACAAACCACAGTAAAGCAGTCAGTCTCTACACCCTGAGAGCAGCCACTGCACTCCCACAATGATGAGGTGATTCTCGTGACTCTTTAACAGTGGTTTCTGTATGATATACAGGCATGGGTCAAATAGTATTTGCAAATATTTTTAGAATATGTTTCAAGCTACTTGGAGTACCAGATGGACAGAGTTTATTACATCAGGACACTCCAGTTACTGTCATTTAAGTTGTTGATCACAGAAAACACTAAAATGACTTTCCAGTGATTGACTCAACACTACTTAGTGTATTGTCATGTGGCAAACCACATCCATCTGTCGCTCCAAATGGGATGGAACAAACATTTGCAAATACTATTTGACCATGGTCTCTTACTATAGATAGATAGATAGCTAGATAGCTATATAGCTGGCTAGATAGATATATAGATAGATAGATAGATAGATAGATAGATAGATAGATAGATAGATATAAACTTCAGATCACTTAAGATCAAATTATATCAAAATGTAAGACAAATTATATTCAACTAAGGTGGATTTATTCTCTAGGGACTTGCAGTTAACAATTAACAATTAATTGAAAATATTTAAAGCAAAAGGTTCTCAAAAAACGCAGTATTTACTTTCTTACTTTCATTTCTTGTTATCTGTAGGCAACAGGCAAACAGACTGACAAAGTAGTTCACAGAGCTAGTTAATTTGGTGTGTCACTCATTGATTGTATCTCCTCTGTCTGCAGGGCATTTATTGATGTTCACAGGGCCAACCACACTGGAAGCTGCTTCAAAAGCAACAGGGCTCCCATTGACCCTCATGTTCCGCAAGCAGCCCACAAATGATGAGGACACAGGGACTCTGTTTCGCTTTGTTGTCCCTGTATGGAGGAGAAGGAGAAGGGGGAAAACAGGAGAATCAGATTTTGGGAATTTTTTTCCATAAATGTTGATATTCACTGAAAGGTTTGTTGGATTTACCAGAGATGCCTCCGATGTGAAGGGAACCCAATGTCGTTGAGTACGAGGTAGACTGGGAGCGGCCCACTTTCTGCTCAGACACAGAGTCCACCACTAATTTGATCCCATTGTGCTGTTTGGACACTTTGGACAAAGAAGATCAATAATAAGAGGGGAATTTGAAATACATAACCACACAAGTATAAAAAGTATTTGTCTATTGTAGCTAAGGTGAGAGGTCATACCTGCAACCGCATGAAATTTGCCATCACACAGGTTTTGATGAGGAGTCACTGAGACACTGAGAGCACCACTACCATCATTCACTATGACACCCAACTGGCAAAACACAAGAAAGTCAGATAGCTGCCACAGTTATTGTCTCAACTGTGTTGATATGTACTTATAAGTACTTATAAGCTGCTATCCTTCATAATTACCAAAAGTCTTACCTTGTTTTCCATCAAGAATACATCAAGGCTGGTCTTGTGACTTCTGATGTGGAAGAGAAGGCCTGTCAGACGCTGTGGACGCAGCTCAAAGGCCAGTTCAAAATGAGAGCCCACAGTGAAGTACTTGTCTAGAAAAACAAATATTCTTGATCAGATTTTAGGTCAAGGTGTTGTTCTAACAAGCATTGAGTTTATACACCGACAAAATGGAAATGATGCAATACATTGGGATCTATGAAATAATACGTTTTCAAACCTAAAACAATGTGACCACCGGCACCTCCAAAGTAGATCCCTGTCTCTGAGGGTCCATCAAAGCATAGTGAAGCTCCATGGTTGCCCAATGGGTCCCCAACGTCTATCTCATTCAGTTTCAATTCCCGTATACAGCCGATAACACTCATCTTGGGAATGAAGTGTCTCTGAGAGAGGTATTGTATAGCAACAATAACAAACAATTTACTTGACAGATGAAAGATCAGATCAGATTGTATAGTTGCAGCAGCAAATAGTCATGGGAAAAAATACAAAAAAACGCTATAGAGCATGTTAAGTAGACTGTATGAATGAAAAGTATAGGAAAAAGTATTGATTATGGCATTATTAGGGTGTGCAAACAAACACTAGTAGAATTTACAGAGACAAAGGAAGAATGAATGCTGAATTTGTACAATATGAAAATCTAACAATGTGCAGTATGAAATAAATGGTACATTCTGAAAATATCAATGTATATGGGATATGTAAGAATGACAAGGACATGGGAATATGAAACTAGATATGTGAATTTACAGCAAATATACATGATGTGCTGACTTATTTACAGGATCAATGCAGTTAAGAGGGACAAGAAACATACAGATTCAGGCAAATTGGTGACATGGGTGTAAAATAAATAATCAAAAGGTGACCGTGAGGAATAATACGCACTTTTGAAATTTTGTGTAATGGATCACCTCCCAAATACACAGGATTCTGCAGGTCTAAGGATGAACCCTCGCCACCAGACAAGTGGCCGTCAGTCACACGGAACCCATCAACAAGCAGATGGAAAGTGTTTCTCTCCACACTGAACACGACCTGCACATAGACAGACTATCAGTCAGACAAGGAAGTTGCTTCAAAACAAATGGTTCAGCTAAAGGCTTTAGTTTAATTTAAGGTCAGCATCACTGTAGAGTTTGAAAAAGATATAAATCTACATGTTGGAAATCCAATAATCTGTGGCCTACATGAGATTGAAAACATACAGAGCAAGACATGCTTTCTTTAAGTGCACTCAGAATAGTAATTACTCTGTGCCAGTTTCCATCGTTGCTCTTCTTCTTATGCTGGATAAGTCTGTTTTGCCCAAGTGACAACTTGATCTTGCCGTTGGCCATATACAGAGCCAGCAGGGAAATGCCTCCTTTCCCTGCGACATGGAACAGTAGTCCCTTGGATGACCTGGTTCTGACTTCAAGTGAGAAGTGAGGCCTAAGATGCACAAGAAGAAAAGAGGGAACACAATACTGAAGCTCAATTGGACTTCATCCATTTTAAATGAATGAATGAAAAAAATCAATGAGTATTTTGCACAACACCCCCCCAAACACTGAGCCACTGAGATACCTCACAATTGATTCTTAGGACAAAGCAAAATAGTATCAACCTCAGTGAAACTGATTGAACAAATTTGAATTGATTTCACTGTTTTCCATGGCCAACATCACCTGTAATTGAGGTCATCAGGAGGGATGTTGTAACTAAGCCAGCTGTCAGGCTGTGAGAGCTCGTACTCTCCATAGTATGTTGGCTGTCCTCTACACCAGCTCGCTGTGATGCCTGTCTGAGCCCACATCTGAAACAGCAGACAGTAAAGGACCTGGGTCAATTACCAAATACTTACATAATACTTAAAACACCCAATGCATCTGGATTATTTGAGTAATGTTTTTTTTAATAACGTGGAAACATGACATTCTTGTGCTCACATTTTTATTTCTCTGGGGTCCTTGATGAAGGGGTGCTGCCAAAAGCGTGGTTTGTGGAGGGCGATTTAGGCTGCATGTGCCGAGGACTACATCCCCCTTTTGTGAAAATGAGCTTAGATCAGCAGGTATAAAGCTCAAGTCAGGCCTGTGTAGAGTTTTTACAAAACAGAAAAGAATGTAATCACAGGAGAAACGGCTATTTTAAGGCCTAGCAACATTAACATTACAACTATAAGTAAAAAGTAGTTTTCTAATGTTGCCGAACCTCCTTGTATAAAGGTTAGCAATGCAGCCTTTGAAGTACTTTCCTCCCAACGTCAGCTCCAGGGGCTTGATATGATGTGGCTGTCCCACATCAACATTATCAATGCTCAACTCCAACCTGAGGAGAAAATCAGATGAGGTTTAGTAATGTGCTATCTGTATGGAAGAAATATGTTATAGCAGTTTGGGATGTATTGCATAACAGTTAGTAGACCATTTTATTTGGAGAAATGTCAACAGAAGAGGACAGTCTTACCCTGAGGGATTCTTCACTGCTGACACATAGTGCCAGCTTCCATCGTTGTATATGTTGTGTGACTTCAAAGTGTAATTACCAGAATAAAACACTACATAGCCGTCAACCAAAGACAGATTAAAGTCATGGACAGAGGTGGAGTCCTGAGGAGTATAGGAGATTATAAATATCATTTCTTAATAAAGCAATTCATATGTCATATCACACTGCTTTTCGGTAAATCATCTTGCTCTTCAGCCAAAGATTATCATTTGAATCTGGATCTGAGGCATGCAGGGCTGACCTGATAGCTGGACCTGAGAAGAGCACCGTGTTTCTCTGTGCTCCTGAACCCAAGTGAGACTATGACAGGTGGCTTGTCCCAGAGACCCAGCGAATCCACAGAGAGGATTGAATTAAATGTAGCTTTACAAACGCCCTGAAACATACGAGTTATTAACGCAATTATGTTGAATTTGTTTGTCGAGCTGCTATGCAATTGTAATGAAAATAATGAATCTATAATATATATTTTATGACAATGTTCAGTCTAGTAAATGAAATTGAGAGTAGTGTGGTTTTCAGTAGTTTACCGGTAGTGAGACTGGACATCCAACACTGACGCCAATGGTCCTGTTATATTCGATATAGTAACCATCTGCTGTCAGGTGACCCACACATCCTCTCAGTGGGGGAGCTGTGATGTTCTCTCTTTAAGAGTCAAAGGGGTAAATATATAGATGCAGTGTGAACCCTCATTTGATATGAGTATTTCAATGTTTTTTATCGGCTCATGTTTAATTACCTTTCCCTGAGTTGAGTTGGGAGACCCCCGATGTAATAACGCCTGTAAATTGTTTTAATGTAGTCTGTGGAGATTTGCTTTGGTCCATAGTGCACCGTAAACTTGTCATCCATTTCAATGATAAAATGCTTGTTCTGAAAAGAAAAACTTTGGTTTTTAGTAATACAGTTTCGAAAGTGAATGCCAAATGCTCCCACTGGATGATGCAGCGGTTAATTTAACATGAACTGTTAGATTGTCGTCTTACAAACAGAGACACTTTTTTGCCACTCTGAGCTTTGAGCTCTTGACCGGCTTGTCTTCCTCGCAGCACAAGACGACCTCGCTCCATAAAGACACAGAAGAAAGAATCCTGGAAAAGGGAAAAAAGAAAATAAATGGAGATGGAAGTTTAGTACTGAAGATATAGTAACACAGTATTTATTGATTAATGTTAAACAGACACAGTGTTCCACTTAATATCTATATATCTATATAATTGTAATTATTAGCACAAGTGTTTGACTAGTGCATCTTAAAATCCTTCCAACTCAATAAGAAGCATCATACTTCATTTCCAATGTAGAATAACAAGGCATTTGTCTCTCGGCTGTTGATGTGGAACTTGAACAGTCTTTGCTTTTTCTTCTCTGGGTTACTTGTTAGCCCCATGCGGTAACCAGTTCCCTCATAGTAATCAGACACCTCTGACTGGGGAACCCTAAACAAACCACACAATCATTCAGTTAGTGTTTTGTTGTATTTATGTCCATGTTGTCCATGTATTTATGTCCAATTTGCCATCACAAGTATCCTGGGTCAATTTTATTGTTGCTTACTTCACATAAGGCTGTTTTTCACCTATATCAACTGCATATTTGTAGTTGAACAGGCAAACAGGATTGTCATTGACTAAGGAGAGTTTCATGGCTCCTCTGTATCTGGGGTAGCGCAGCGCCACTGGAGGCTTGAAAAAGAGGAGGAATTGATGAAGTGAATGAAAACATATGGGGACTGTGCCAGAGACTGTAGGAAGAGACTAGTACCATCCATGTTGTTGCAATTCCTACTGGTCACCAATAGAGGCCGATAAAGGTCATCCTTCTACCAGTGTGAAAATGAGATACATGCAGACACTGTCAGAGGTAGAAGAGATATAATAGTAAAATAGTAGTGAAAGATTACAGTGAAGTCCTCAGGATAGCCACCCACGTAGAACACTACACTCTCTGGATCCAGATTGAGGACGCTGATCACTGTGTTTGGAAGGTTACGCTTTGGAGAGAGTCTGATGGGCTTCTGTGATGTGAAGTGCTGAGTGATATTAACTTCAGCATCTTGGTAAACCCTGAAGGAGTTGTTGGCATACAGAGATAATCTCATGTTAATAATACTTGATGAGGCAGGAACTAATAGTACTTTTTCTAAAGATCCGACTGAGGTTTTAGTGAAGCAATTTAAATCTTTAATGCTGTCTTCCACTAGCACATGCAGCACTCAGCCAACTACACCGTCACTGACCAAGCTTTCCCCGGGGAGTACCTGCGAAAGACAACCCTGTCAAAATCTGTGGAATTCACATCGGCGGTTGTAGTTATTTGGCTGGTTTCCACCTCATGGACAACGCCACCCAATTTGTAGACACAGACCAATATGTTACTCCTGACAGCCATTCCAACGTAGTCTCCAGAAGGCTGAAAATAAGAGAGGAACAAGCCACACAAGTGAAACAAGCAGAACACTAAATAGATAAGTAAATAGGGCATTGAATAAGTATTATATCGAAATCACTTCACTGATTTAGATATAAACACTGCGTTAACACTGCATTTCTACTCATGGAAGCCAGAGCCTTCTATTTATCTTCTACCGTCTCTATCTCAGATAGGCCACTCACATCCTTGCTGCCCAGGTAGAAAACAAAGAGGTCAGCATCTTTGTGTTTGTTCTGGCGTCGCTTACGACTGTGGTCAGCCTGGGAAGGATTGTTTTGATGGCGATTGAGAATGAAGTCAACAGCTGTAAACGCTTTCACATCTTCAAGGTTGCTTGGAGGACGAAGCTCAACATGACCCCTTCCGTTGAAAGTGGTGGCAATAGAAAGCTGTGGGAAGATCAATCAAACTAAAAATGAAATATTCAATTCTAGTTTTTTTTTGTTTAATCAAAGGTGGCATGTAAAAAACAATAAAGTTATATGTGATATTTTACCCTGTTAACAAAATTTCTTGTCTCTTGTATCACTTCCTTGATTCTCCTGATGCTTTCTGTCATATTGCCACTAGAGGGCACCACTTTACTGAGATCCTGGATCTGTGCAAGTTTATCTTTCCAAGTAGGTAATGTCTTGTTCAAGGTCCTCACTGAAGCAGACATCGGAAACAAACAAAAAGATTCTCTACCTGCACTAAATAACAAATGAAGGGAACTTTTCATCCTTGAGTTGTAAAATGAAGTTCAGTGAGGTGAAAAAGTCAAAAGGCAGAATATAATATGGTAAAATGGTTGTTTTGTACCGTCTACCCTTGAATACTCACATGCCTGGTCTGCATCACTCAACATATCATCTATATTTGCACTGGCATTAGTAAATCTTATTCTGCCCACTTCTTGGTTGATGTTCCTCAGTCTGTCTGTTACATTACTGACAGTGTCATTAGAAGCAGAGGCAATTGTCTTGGCAGAATCCAGCAGGACCTCTATATCATCTGAAATCAAAAGAAGTCAAGATGTTTGTATTTATTGTGATGCAGGGACAGTTCGTAATCTGTCAAATCACCCAGAATTATTTCTTGTTTCCTCTGTAACATTCAGCTCAAGGCATAAAAAATATACAGTACACATCGCCAAGTTTATTATCTAATCCACCAACCTCTTTTGATCTTTTTGAGATCATCAACTGCTAGAATTTCCATTCTGATTGATAATTCTCCTTTCTTCTTTTGCTTATTAACATGGCCTTTGCAGGAATCAACTTTACCTGACAGCACTGTAAAAAAAAACAAAAAAAAACCAATTGAACTAACTGAAATATGAACCAATTTTTTTGTGCAATATTGATACAATAGATAACTTAAATTGTTACAAATCATGATGTTTACTCACTTTTAGAGTAACTCTGAGTTTGTGTGGCTTCTGTCAGTAAATTATTTGCATTATCTCTGAGTCCCTCAGTCTTGTTGGCCAGACCTCCCTGCTCCACATCCTAATTCACAATAATGGGAGGAATTTAACACAAATTACATTCAGAATGAGTGGAAAAAACTTTTAGCACCTGAGGGAGTACAATTACCGTACAATTACCTTATAGGCTAGATCAGCAGCCACTTTGGATTGATTTGCTGCCACCTCTGCCTTTTCTATGATATTTATGATGCTGTTATGAGCTCCCTTGCCCACTACAGCACTAAGCAGGTCAGACGAGCTATTGGTAGCATTTTGAACCACTCTGCAATAGCAAACATAATGGTACATTAATCAGTCAAGAAAACACTGAAGAGGACTGTCATGTACAGCGGGGTCCAAAAGACTGAGTCCACTACCAAGAACTCTTTTGTTTCATCATTTATCAAAAAGTAATACAAAATGTCTCAAAAAAAGATTACATCATTTAAAAAATAATTGAATTTTTCAAAGTTAAAGCACTAGTAGTAGCAATAATGGATAGAGGACCATATTAATTTGGTCAATATCTGGTACTAGTTGTTAAAAGACCAAAACAATTCACACTGTGTATTAGGAGCATGTGTTAATATTTGAATGAAATATCTGGCATGACAACAATTTGAGAAAACCTTATCAAATGGTGTGAACAAGATATTCAGATATATTTTCATCAAGCATTTATCAAAGATCTACATTTTTTGATTTGTATCAGTTCTAAATAATGTATTTTTTAATAAGAAGTATCAACTGAGTAAAAAGATTGTATTTGTTTTTGATAAATGATGGAACCAAACAGCTCTTGGTAGTGGCCTCAGATTTTTGGCACATTGTCCTCAATGTTTATCCTATCCACCTCTATCTATCCACCTTCTCTCCCTTTCCTCTGTTCTATACCCACAGTTGAAGTTCTCCTGCCAGTATGTTCAGCTCATCTGCGTGCTCTTCAGCCTTGATGAGGATATCCACCTTTTCCATAGCGTGGGAGATACTATTCAACTTCTTAATGAGATCCACCTTGGCACCACCTAGCTGAGCTGCAAGATGCTCAAATACCTGCAAGTTACACATAATAGATACACATCCAGAATTTACCCCTCGGGGATCAATAAAGTACTGTATCTATCTATAATAAACTCAACTTGGAATTCATATGTTTCTGCAAGTCCAAATGTGTTCAAAGACTCTAGCTTACCTCTTTACTTTCCTCAAGCATTAAAAAGATGTCCGCAGTGTTCCTTAACTGAGCTTTAGTCATTTCAGTCATAGGAAGCAGTGTACCATGTTCCTTCTCCAACTGAGCTCGAAGTTTCTGGCAAATGATGAGCAAAGAGGGGAGAATGCATCAGTACAACATTATATTGTATTGTGCATCAGAACTATATTATTACTAGAGGCACCATTGTATGATATCCGAAATGAGATCTGTGTTTCACATCACCAGCAGGTCTTGCAAGATAGTATCACTCTTCAGGTTAAGGCCCTGTGTCCTGTCCACTGTGTTCTCAGCGTCTGACAGCGTCCTGGCCAGTTCCATCACAGAGGAACCAGAGGTCATCAGAGACACGGCGGTCTGGTTGGTGTCCAGGGGAACTATCATATTGTTCCCAATTAAGTCCAATACTGAGGAGAACACACAGATATTAGGTTTTATATGCTGATTGTATACACTGTTACAATGATGTTAAGAGTAGGGTAGACTGATGTATCGGGCTAATATTGGCCTTTTAATAATTATCGGATATAAGCCAGCCAATGTCATGCCCCTCTCATAAGAGGGTGGTTCCTCCCTGACCACAGCTACATAAAAACACTCTGTGAAACCTGCACTGAAATTAAATTTTTCATTTAAGGGCCGTATATATCCTAGAGTTTCTCAGCCATTGAATAGGTGTGGTGGGTCACCCTGTCTTAAGGAGCTGCTAACGCATCTAAAAGAATTTAATTAGAATTAGTAGAGTTTAAATGTCCTATGATTTTGTCCAAATGTTGACGTCAAACACAATCTATGACCCAGAGTGAATCACAGTGCAAAACAAAAACACATCTCTCACATTTGTGTGCCTCCTCTTGCTTGTTGCCAGCAGTCTCTCTCTGAGCAGTGCAACCTCTTCCTCTCATTTCCTGCACAATGCGCTGAGCCTCCCCCACCATTCTGGCTACTTCGTTTTCAGGAAGAGTGATGGAAGCTCCAGGTTTCACCTCACTCAGCTGCTTTATGAGATCTGACAAATCATGGTGAGAGATTTGGTACTGGTGACAATACATCTAGTGCCTTGTAAGATTGCAAGAGAGGCAGAAATGACCTGCTGGACTGGACCCAAATTGCAATCGATTGGCAGAAAAAAAGTTTGATTATAAGTTCAATGATTTGATTTTTAATTAAATAAATGCTTTTCTTAACATTTTTAAGTAAAATCTCAAAGCGTACCTGCATACCTACAATGTGTAATTGCTCAACCTCTTACATACTTTGCAATGTCATGAAAAGAGCTTCAGCTTCAGAGACAATATCCTCTGCGTTCAGCTTTATTCCATTCACATTCTCCAAGACTTTCCCAGAGTCTGATAATGTTTTCTGAGACTGTAAAGGTGATAATACCACATCAGAAATTTGTGTCAGGGCTCATCAAGTACAGTGTTTGAAGATGAATTTCTGTACATGACCTGTATATACTAGAAAAGAAAATGGGCTATTCATAAAAGTCACTCACTGGCAGGATTAGTGTGACGTTATGGGCTGAAACTGTTAATGTAGAGTGTTTTCTCATTCATAATGTGAATTACCGGGTCAGTTTTACCATCTGTTTCTGCAGCACCAACACCCTGTTTAATCATTTCCATGTTCTGTAAGAAATTTATAAAAATGCCACCTGCTGTAGTCAGACTTTACATTTAGACTGACCAAGGGCAATTAGCCTCCTAAATTACAGATTACGGTTCTGTTCTTGCACATTCAACACTTCCTCTTCCTTCAGTAGGCTAAGATGGCCAAGCTACCTGCACCATGTTGCTGTTAAGGTGTAGTACTACATGTGTTTTGTACTGATGTATTTGTTTTGTATCCCAGGTGAGGCCAAAGGCAATTTTCCACCTTGTATTGGACATTAAAGTTCTATTCTACTCTATTACTCAGTTGTTCATTGAGGAAAACTAGCTCCACATACCTTGGCTATCAGCTGACTCAGGTCCTCTCTGACTCCATCCACGTCTTTTTTAAGCTGTCCAACCTTTGGATCCAGACCATTCACAGCAGTACTATAGGTCCCAACACCAGAGGTGACAGTGCTCTGAACAAGAAGAAACATCATAGTGTCCAGCAATAATTCTTAATAATACATTAAAGCTTTTTAGGGCTAGTTCAAGTAATGGTTACACACAGACATGCTTGATACCTGCATGAATCAGCACCTTGGTTTCATAGATGTCAGCCTCTAGTCTGTGAAGCATGGGCAGTGAGACAGTGCCTGGACTGATGCTGTGGAGCTGCAGCTTCAGCCGAGCCAGTTCATCATCCATGCTCTCCAAGTCATTCAGTAAGGCATCTGTGCAGCTGTCACACTCTGTCAATAAATATAAGGAGAGGAGAAAACAGATTATCTGGTTAGCTCTGAGTGATGCTGATGACGAAGAGAACAGATGAGACCAACTAAAACTGGGAATTCATCGCATCAAGGGTGGCATGTTCTTGTAGCTCACATTTGGTATATAACACTTTGTACAGTTTTCTATTTCTGTGAGATAAGTATGTACACTTACTTCCAGTCAGAGAATCACAAATGTTAGAGGTCCCATCACTACAGTTGCACAGCTGGCAGCTTCCTCCATATATCATTGGATTACCATAGTAACCAGAGGCACTTCTTACAGAGAGTAGAAACCAAAAGGGAAAAGGCTTACTTTTGAGTTTTGAGACTTTTAGTGATAGGCCTACATTTAACTACAATACTTTCTTTTACATTGCATTGGGGTCAAGCAGTACATAAAAAACTCCAGGATCAGAGAGCAATTGTGCAATTTCTATGAATTGCAGACACACCTGTCACACGTGCTTCCATGGTAACCTGGTTTACACAAGCATTCAACCACTCCCGATTCGATGTCCAGACAGGTCAATGCAAAACTACATAAACAGTAAAACATCAAGCTTCAGCATGAAATATTAGTTCGAAACATTTTTTACAGCATTCAAACATTGAGAATGCTCATTATAATCCAGAGTATAAATCGGTTTAGCTTCATTGAGACAACAGAGAAGGTAAATAGAAACTGACTTGGACAGGCATGGACAGGCATGGCAGGTCCTCTGGGCTGCATTGCCATAGTAACCTTCTCTACATCGCTCACATCGATCCCCATCCGTGTTGAACTGACAGTTCTGGAAGCCAATTAGATGAAACACTGAGGCCTAACCAACAAGTTTTGTACTTGGCTTGGCAATGTGTCCACAAAAGTGTACCCTAAACATCAACAATTGATCACATGCTTTTGTGTGTGTGTGCAAAAGAGAGAGAACCCACCACACAGTTCCCTGTATGCATGTCACACTCATTGGAGAGTCCATTACAGCTACAAGGCACACACTGACCCCTGTGCGGTCCAGTCCACTCCCTGTAGAATCCAGAGCTACACTTCTGTTTGGACACAGAAAACCAATAGGTCTGTTGTGGAATAATAACAGCAACCACAAATGGCACTATGGTTGGCCCAGAATCTATTATAGCAAAGTAATCAAACTGCAAAGTCAAACATTGCATGAACATGTTAAATAAATATCTTGATGGAAGACAAAGTAAATCAGGGTGTCACTTAGTGACACATATCTTGAAGAGAGAAAAGAAGCAAATACACTACAAATATACTTTCTATAATATACCCTGATGAAGGCTTTCAGTCGCAACACGTTGGTTGCAGTAAAGATTTTTATGCCTGAGTCCTAATGAAATAAAAGCTTTTTAACTCTACATCCCACATGAATGCCTTGGACATTATTATTTTTTAATATTCAGATCCCTACCCAAAGTACCAGCAGAGGTAATACCAAATACTCAAGAAGTTGTTTTTACTTTACTTTATTGTGGTCTTAACTTTTTCATTTTCTAATATTTGTCATATATCGTGAATTTTGTAAAGTGACATCAGATATTTTTCATAGGTGTCGCACAGCAGGCAAGAACAAGAGAACAGGCAAGAACAAAAGCTATTAAAGAAATAAAAGGAAATCATTAAGTGGTACAGAAAACCCAACAAATAAATCCTGAAGAGCCGCATTACCTGAGTGATGGCACCTGCTGTCTGGTTGCTGAATGAAATCAAAGCACCGCCGAGCAAAAACAACCACAGCACACCCCAAAGCCAAGAAATATCCCTCTGCATTATAAGATACTCAATGAGCTTACAGTCATCAGATTTTAGCAGTGGACGCTATGAGA
>OOFE01050521.1:118442-165629 GCA_900323365.1 Monocentris japonica
CTACAATTTGACAACCCTGCTAATCAAAATAACTTGTGTAACTTCTCTAATTTAGGTGTTAGACCTTTCCATCCTTTCTTTAGACACTGCATCTGCTTCATTTGTTGGTACAGCTCGTGAAGCAATTACTGAACTAAACAAATGTTGAAATAACTTATATATATTATAGTATTATAGTAAATGTCTCTTTGTGATGGCTAACAAATTGACTTCAAAAAGTAACTTGGAAATAAACTTTAAATTTGACTTTGAGAGCTCAGAGATCAATGGCTCAACTCAATTCTTTAGGACACAGATAAAGATCAATTAACTGAATATTGGTTGATTTTGCCAACAACTTTTTTACTTGATTACTTGTGATCGCAAGAAGTAAAAATTGTAGCATAGAGATGAAAAAATGATTCAACAATAACAGTAAATAATCATTACCAGGTCACCATATTTATTCATGGCCATAGTGAACAGTTTTGTCCCAATGAAAAACCCTTGATTGTTCTGTTCGATCACCCTCAGGTTGTCCTCCCATATGGCTCTCCTCTCAATGTCATCCTGCTGCAGGACAGAAAACAGATAAAAGCTAAATTCTGGTTTCACTATAAAGTAGAAACCTCTAGTGAAGAAAAGATGTCAGTGAATGAAAGCACATATGCACATATTGTTGGTGCTTGCATTTGAGAAGTGAAGTCTAACCTTTTCATCATAGGCTATGCTATGGCTGCTCTTCCAGATCTGCCACTCAGACAGCACCTCCTCATCTGAGTCTGAAGCTACATGCAGTGGTCCACACAGGAGAACAGAAAGGAGCACCGCTCTCACCATGTAGCTGGCTCGGTGGACTGGAAGGATGGGAGGATCAGAGAGTGATAATGCTTGTGAATTGTTCTGTCATATATTGTGGCAAATGTATTAGGACATTTGTAAGGAATTGGTTCTTTATGCTGTATACTGAAATTTACATTTCAGATCTCAAGATCAATAGGAGAGTGGAGTATGGTCTGCCTGCTATTGATTCTGATGATATATTTGCCAACGTGTTAAAACACATTAGAAAAATGACAGTTGTTGCAGTCAGTCCCCTTGGGCTGAGCATAAGAATGAGGATAAATTAACTTCAAGCAAACTGGAGTCATTTAAAGTTAATGGCTGTTTAATTACCATTTGTACAGAATGACTGGATAAAGTTTGAACCAAACAAAACTTCTAGATTTTCAGTATTTTCATTTAGCATAACAGTGTGTCTAAATGAGATGTTGCATGCAGCTTACCCTATAGGATGAACTGTGTCCTATACTTCTTTGGTACAGAGTAGATGTAATTAATAACTACAATTGACTAAATATCCAGGAAATAAGCTACAATACCAGCAAAAAAACATTACATTGCTGTTGCCATGCCTCATGTAATATGAAGTCATTTTGGGGTCCTTCCTGGATGTTTTTCTTATGGACCTCAATGGAAAAACTCAACTGGAGGTGTTACTTTGCTGAAATGACCCTGCATAACCTGAAAATGAATGGAGATGGAAGGGCAACTGTTCTGGCTGGCAATCTAGCTCAGACTGTACATTTAATCATCTATGGAGTTATCCATATATTCCACACAGAAAAATAAGTAAATCCATCTGACTGACATCTCACTGAGATGCAATGAGATGCAGGAGGATATACATGGACTTTACCAGAGCATCACAAGATAAGAGTCATTTGATGTTAATGGAACACAAACTTTACAATGGTGCTGTATATAATTTGTAGTCTATGGGATTACATGTTGAGTTTAGATTACTTTAATTTAACTGAAGTTAATCCCTCTCAACGCTAGATGAAAACCTGAACCTGAGGGGCCAGCCACCACAAGCCTGCTTTAACATAAAAGCCAACGTAGAGTCAGAAACAGCAGCTGACAGTTGTGCCTCATATCCTTTGATGAAATACATCAAATTGCATTTCATCAATTTTCAATTTCACACATCTGTCCCAATTCTCTTTCCACTGACTGTATTTCACATTGAATGAAAATTCCTGGCCTGCTTACCTGCATGGATGTGAAGCTGTTTTGTTCCCATGTTCTGAGAGTCACCCTGCACTGTGATATAGCCATACTATCAACCTTCCTTATATAGCTTTGGACAAAGTGCATGTTTCCACTATACTTTTCTGAATCCCTAAATCAATAGCTATGCCACCTCCTGAGAGGGACATTAGTCAACAAAAATAAGACGCTTTCGCTGCTCCTCCCTGGTAATTCCTCTATGATTATTTACAGTAAGCGAAAGCTGCTATATTTTTAATCCCTCAAATACTATCCGAGTTTATAACATAACACTTGACATCAATTTCCTAAAACCGCATCCATGAGGCTTCACAGGGTAAGGGGACTGCTAAAGAACTCAACAGCGTCGACCAGCGGCCGGTTCTGTCACTGCCGAGCACCACTGCAGATGAGCTCAGCGGACGGTCTGAGTGTTATGATGTCGGCGGACCAGCGCCGCCAACACCCAAACACAGTGCGGCAAAACAGTGGCGAGTGGCGCTCATCATTGCGTGCGGTCTCCATTACGTTCATCTTTAATGAATGACTACGCAAGAAGAAACATGAGTCACGAATGAGGTCTGCAGGATGTCTTTCAAGGTAAATCACCATATTGCCTTTTCCTGCATACTCGGCAAGGAGCCTTGTAGGCCTAAGTATGAAAAAAGATCACACCTAAGCCCAGGCTGCTAGCTCTGAAAGTGCAGACTGTACTTTCCATCATCTTTAAGGGTTTTGTTTAAGGACATGGTGGATCGAAATTTAAATCTCTGAGAGGAGATCGGTGTAATCTGGAATTAGATCGACTGCTTGGCATTTATTGAGTTTAATACAAGTCCCAGTGGGCAGGTGTGTTTTAATGGGCTCCTTGTGTGCATGCGCTCTCGTGCGCGTGTGTGTACGGCTATCATACGGCCTGGGATCCTTCTCGAATTTCACAGTAGCCTTAAGTGCGCGCGCTGTTGGATGCTACAGGATTTTCAGTAAAAGCACATTGGTGTATGTATTATTCTGAAAAAGAGCTGTGTGTGTGTGGGTGTGTGCGCGCGGGCACGCGCGTTTTTACGGGATTGTCAATATATTAATTAGTGAGAGATAGTGTGTAGCGACCCACCATTCCTTGCCTGACCAATTAAACCAATGACCAATGATATTAAACTCCTAACTCCAAAAGGACAGGCTGGGACTGGTTCAACTGTGTTTGGATCTACTGCTGTAAATGTCTATAATACTGTAATACTGGTGTCAGGTCAGTGGTTGTTGTGTGTATTTACCCCTACAGAAGGAGACGCCCCTGGCTAATGCTGTGTTTTGGGCAGCACGGAAGGGGAACTTGGCTCTACTTCAGCTTCTGCTGAACAGCGGCCGTGTGGATGCAGACTGCAGAGACAGTGTAGGGACACTGCATGCCCTGGCTTTAACCATAACCCACCTGTGGTAGGAGAGAAAGAGAGATTCTACCCTTTTGCCTCTGTGTGTGTGTGTGTGTGTGTGTGTGTGTGTGTACCAACACAATTCCATACCTGTGTTTGTAAGTTTTTTCCCCACTTATAATAGAGAGTTTTCCTTTGTACTGAAGCTGTATCATGATCTGGAAAATCTGCAAAGTTTCACCAACATATTTTGTGCAATTTAAGTGATCATAATCAAGTACTCAGCTGGACCCAGCAAGGTTGTTAACTTCTTGTTGCTATTTATTTTTTTCAGTATGGAACCACAGCACTGATGGTGGCTTCATACAGTGGCCACTATGAGTGTGTCAAGGAGCTTGTCATGCAAGGAGCAGACATCAACTACCAGAGAGAGGTATGACATTAAATCCATCGGCCAGTTCAAGGAAACAAGAGAAGACTTGAACTAGTAAACTATTGACTTGAACTATAAATAGTTTGGCATTAAGCAAACTCATGTTAGTATACAGAAGCATCATTTTCCATACTAAACTGACAGGCTTGGGACCAAGAATAAGGGCAGAAACAACTTGGAGACAATCCTATACATCACAGCACATCAGAACAATTGAAATATTTATAAACATGGGAAGTTGCTTTCAACATCAAAGGACAAACATCAGCAAACATCAAAGGAATAAAAACATTGCAATCTGTTTTTTGTTTTTGTTTTCCAGACAGGTTCTACTGCTCTGTTCTATGCCTCCCAGCAGGGGCACGATGACGTTGTGAAGCTCCTCTTTGAATTTGGTGCCTCTACTGAATTCCAGACAAAGGTATTGCTGTGCGAGACAATGATGTGTATTATGCTCAGAATAATAGTGGGTGTGAGTGAGAATGCTGCCATCTCGTCATCTCAGGCTATGATTCAGAGGACATTACGCAGAGACAAGACTAAGCTGTGCTTTAATATTCCATTTTTCTACTTTTAATCTACTATTTTTGCATTATTTTGTTATTGAATATACTTGTTACTTAAACAAGACAGCTGCTCCAACTGCTAGCTTGTTTCTTTTGTGTACTTTCACATGTTGGCAGGACGGTGGTACGGCTCTCACTGTTGCTTGCCAGTATGGCAACTCCAAGGTGGTGGACACCCTTCTGAAGAATGGAGCCAATGTTCATGACCAGCTGAATGTGAGCCCCTGTGCATCCACATCTTCAAGCTCTTAGTCCTATCGCTCCTCACTGCCATTACCCTGACATGGCCCTCTGTAAGCCTTGTTGTCTGTTAGGAATATGATTGTTAGTTGTACACAATGTCCCCGTAGCTGGAATCTCACCTCTCAGGTTTCTGCTGGCTGCTGAGTCAGACAGAGCTGACATTTTTCAGGATTACTTTGTCTCTCCTTCAACACAGGAAACAGTACACAAGAACAACCCGACTTCACAGAATAATGTATTGAAAGGATTTAAAAATAATAATTTTTAGTATTAGTAATACACTTCTTGCTTTGTCCTTTGGGGTTTCCTTTTTTTAAGCATAAGCCAAACAATATTAGGAGTCCTTTACAATATAAATGAGCAGATCAGCTTGCAATAGTGCCCTTTCATTTTCTATCATTTTTTCAAACAGTCCATGCAGTGCATACAAGTATTGGCTTGCAGATGAGATGGTTCTCTTGTCGTGTTTCAGGATGGTGCCACCCCTCTTTTCCTTGCTGCCCAGGAGGGTCATGTGACTGTGATACGTCAACTGCTGTCATCTGGAGCCAAAGTTAACCAACCAAGAGAGGTAAGGTGTCTGTTAGAATTACTGCACTATGAAACATACAGCAGCACATGTGCACATAGACTCTCTCCCTCTCTCTCTCACTCTCTCTTTAGCTCACAATTCCAACTCTTCTTTCATATATTTTTTCATTATCTTTACCCTGTTCTGACCCCTTATTTGATTGGCCCATGTTCCCCTTTTTCTCTTTCCTTTCATTTCCTCCTTCCTATGTCCTCTTCCACTGCACCCTCCCCTCCATTTTACAGGATGGCACTGCCCCCCTGTGGATGGCAGCCCAGATGGGTCAAAGTGAGGCAGTGAAGGTCCTTCTCTTGCGCGGTGCAGATCGGGATGCTGACAGACAAGTATGCCATTCTTTGATAATTATTTGCTCTAGGGTGACTATATATCAGAAATGAATGTATGTTTTCAAATATCACTTTATCCTCTCATGTTATGTTTCTTATACTCTCTCTAAAGGATGGATCCACCGCGTTATTCAAGGCAGCTTTCAAGGGGCACAACAGTGTCATTGAGGAACTCCTCAAGTTCTCTCCTTCACTTGGCCTTCTCAAGGTAGAATATGTTTGTCATCTTCATTTAAACACTTTTCCTCCAATACTGGATAAGGATCTGTTAATTACTGGAAAATACAGTATGTCATTTGCATTATCAGCTATTCTTATTAATATTTGCTGTTTCCAGAATGGCTCTACGGCCCTTCATGCTGCTGTTGTGGGTGGTAATCAGAAAACTGTTTTACTTCTGCTTGGGGCCAATGCAGATCCCACACTACCTAACAAGGTAAGGCACTTTGATTGGAAAGATGTGATAATTATCAGATTGTACATGAGTAGATACATCAGGACACTCAGTACAATTGTGTATTAACTGACTTTTTGTTTCATGTATTTTTTGCAGAACAATGAACTGCCTGCAGATCTTACAAAGAGTGATCGAATCCTAAGGGTTCTACATCCAAAAATCTTAAATGGAAATAGTTGATGACAACCCCAGATTCCTACCATTAGGCCTGGTTTTCCTGCAGCAAGGTGCAGTGAGGGAAAAGAGAATAACAACAAAGTGTCAAACCTATTCAACTACAAGATATACATGGTGCTTGCTTTTGATTGCAAATGAAATGTCATGTACTGATTAAACCTGGACTATGTATAGAGTAATATAATGTGCAACCAAAATGCATTTGTTTCACATGTGCATTCTTTCCTTTGTGTTGTTCTATATGCATTTTTATTTAAATCTTTTACCCTAGGTGTTGTAAGATTTCTAGATATTTTGCAAAATTTGATTTGCCTTTTTAATAAATGTAATAAAGTGTAAATTTGTTAATTAATGGAAACGTGGCAGTCTAAAAATGTCTGTCCGGTGTGTCCGGTGTGAGCTCATATTCGATATTCTGGTAATATGACAGACCAGTATTCACAAGAGTCAGTGTTTTCTCAAGAAACTGGAACAAAGATTGATACCTGCATATGAGAGTTTGTATGACAACTGTTTGCCGAACAGATTTCTGCAAAACAAACAAAGCATTATAAAAACATCTTCATTGATTTTTATGATACTGTGGCTTCTGAAAAATATCGGCAGTGCTTTATCAATTTACAGTAGCTGCTGTCTATCGGAGCTAATAGCCCAATAACCGGTGTCACGTGATCACCACGGAAGTAACATCAACATATTAATGCGGAAGAGAAAATAGGATTGAGCGTTACAACTTTCTGCGCTCTAAATTATCCTAAAATGAAACATCGTCCACAGTGGTAATTATAAAACGAGGGATTACAGGTTTACGGGCTTATATAAAGCAGGAAAGTGGACGCTACGGTAGGCTTAAAACTTTGACCATCGCAACAACACCTATGGCAAATACTAATTTACAGGTGAGTGACCAAGTTAACTAGAAAGGAAGCTAGACGGTTACATAAGGCTAGGGTTGTAATTTAAAAAAAAAGGATCAGAAAAAGAGCAAAATGAGCTGGAAAACTAACAATTTACCAACAATTTATGAAATTCGTAGTTACTGAGTTAGTAAGTTATATAAATGCAATTGTTTCAGAAAATATCTCATAAGTGCTAATGACAAAATTAGGGACAGCAGTTAGCTTTTGCCCAGAAAAGGAAACATTTACAGCATTTTGACATCTACCCTTAAAGATCAGCTTCATTCTTCCCTCTATGGCTCTTATCTTCTCACAGAAAGCTATAGATCTTGCAAGCAAAGCTGCAGAGGAGGACAAAGCAAAAAACTATGAAGAGGCCCTTCGATTATATCAGCATTCAGTGCAATACTTCCTTCATGTTGTAAAGTGTAAGTAACTTGAAATTTGACATTTATTTGATTTTTTATAGCTTTTGCATAATGTGCCTATTTAATTCCACTTGCATAGCATTGTTTGCATTTATTTTATTCCACTTAATCTGTATAGCACAGATTCCAGATCCTCCCATAATGTAATTCACATTCAGTGCATCCTTTTATATGTGTGTACTTGACACAGATGAGGCCCAGGGAGATCGAGCAAAGCAGAGCATCAGGGCCAAGTGTGCAGACTACTTGGACAGAGCTGAACAGCTGAAGGAATATCTGAAGAAGAAGGAGGCCAAGCCTCAAACCAAGCCTGTCAAAGAGTCCCAGTCAGATGATAAAGGGTGAGAGAGAGCAGTTGGATTGTGTAAAAGTGTAGTGTAAAAGGGTACTAGTCCAGTGGCTCTTGTTTATTGCTATCTCAGTAACTTCCACTAGTTGTTTAAATTCTGGCTGGGAAATTGTTCTCAGCCCAGACCGACAAAATACAAACCACAGGCCTCCAGGCCCGTTAAAACTTCCAGCCATGTTAAGAGGACTGATGTTGGAGATGTGATTCAGTTTGCTTATATCTAACTGTACAATAAATCATGACGTGTGTTGTTGTGGTTTTGTGTCAGGAGTGAAAGTGATGAAGGTGATGACCCAGAAAAGAAGAAATTCCAAAATCAACTCTCAGGTGACATTGGTTGAACATATAGATGATGCAACAGTCAAATATTGTGCGCAAAACAACACAGTCACTCACCAGGTTTATAAGAAGTATGACATAATAACAAAAATAATGATAATAATAATAACAATAATAATTCAGATTCCAAACTATCACTGGTTGATCAAACCAATCTCTCTCTCATAGGTGCCATTGTCATGGAAAAGCCAAACATTAAGTGGGATGATGTAGCTGGACTGGAGGGCGCAAAAGAAGCCTTAAAAGAAGCTGTCATCTTGCCTATCAAATTCCCTCACCTGTTCACAGGTAGGGAACACAAGCCAACAGTAACTGGTGCACCTACAGCTGTGTATTTCTGAATAATATTTATGATTGAATATTGTCTGTCTAGGAAAGCGAACTCCTTGGCGGGGGATCCTACTGTTTGGTCCTCCAGGAACAGGAAAATCTTACCTGGCCAAGGCAGTAGCCACAGAAGCCAACAACTCCACCTTTTTCTCCATCTCCTCTTCTGACCTGGTGTCAAAGTGGTTGGGGGAAAGTGAAAAGTGAGGACCACGTTCTATACATGATGATAACACTGGGAGCCTAAACTGACTTATGTGCATACAAATCTTATCTATTCCTTACAACATTGATTCTTGTCACTCCCCTTCTCTCTCTCTCTCTAGGCTGGTGAAGAACCTGTTCACTTTAGCTAGAGAGCACAAGCCATCTATAATTTTCATCGATGAGATTGACTCTCTCTGCGGCTCCAGGAGTGAGAATGAGAGTGAAGCAGCTCGTAGAATCAAGACAGAGTTCCTTGTCCAGATGCAAGGTGAGTAAGAAGAGCTTTTTAGTAAGATCTGAATATCCGCTCTTCATCTTATGTTCAGAAAGTAAAAGCCCTGTCATTCTCCTCTCAGGTGTTGGAAATGACAATGAAGGAATCCTGGTCCTGGGAGCCACAAACATACCATGGACATTAGACTCGGCTATTAGGAGAAGGTCAGTTCAAACTCATCAATAAAAAATAAATAAAAATGAGACGTAACGGCTCTGGGTTTAGTCATCTGCAATTTCACCTTGGGGACAATAAAGAGCTATCTATATCTATCTCTCTCTCTCTCTCTCTATCTCTCTCTCTCTCTATCATAGGTCACCTCAGAAACTTAAAACCTCCCTAAACTCCTTTGAAAGAGGTGAACAAATTATGAAAAACATTCAAGCTGCCATGAAAATCTTCATCTATCCGTGTCTTAGGTTTGAGAAGCGGATCTACATTCCTCTGCCTGAGGAGCATGCCCGCTCCTTCATGTTCAAACTGCATCTTGGCTCCACCCCCACTGAACTCACAGAGTCAGACTTTATGCAGCTGGGCAAAAACACGGAGGGCTACTCTGGGGCTGACATCAGTATTATTGTCCGGGATGCCCTCATGCAACCTGTCAGGAAGGTTCAGTCAGCCACACACTTCAAAAAGGTAAGACGAAAAGCCATGATAGACATTATCCTATCCTCCTTATCCTATCCTTGCTATTTGTGGTATTTCAAAACCAAGTCAATTGTATTGGACAGTTGCTAGCTGAATATTTCCTTTGGTTCATTTTGCTACACAGTCCAAACACTTTGATAGAACTGCAAGGTTATCACCGATTTTGTTTCCTTGTGCCCTTTCACACACTTAGGTTCGTGGGTCATCATGGAACAATCCCGGTGTTGTGGTCGAAGACCTCCTGACTCCATGTTCACCGGGTGATCCCAATGCCATAGACATGACGTGGATGGATGTTCCAGGGGAGAAACTTCTGGAGCCCGTTGTTTGCATGGTGAGAAGAGCCACTTTGGGTTATGTCAGAAAATGAAATATTCCTCCAATAGAACATTATGTAGAGGAAATAGTGTGCATGTTTTTATTTTTATTTTTTACATATAATCATCCATCAATCAGTGTTTATTTTGATGACATACAAGCTATAAAACTATAGTGATGAGAATATGCTTTCTGACCTCTCTCTGATATTCTTTGTGCAGTCTGACATGCTGAGGTCTTTGTCCAACACCAAGCCAACCGTCAATGAGCAGGACTTGGAGAAGCTGAGGAAGTTTACAGAAGACTTCGGGCAAGAAGGTTAATAGTTGTCAAACTCATAAACATCTCCTCTCCACATCCTTTAATGGATCCACTCAGGCTCACATTTACTTCTCTATTCCATAGTTCTAAGTTTCCATGTTTTTTTTTTTACCTTCTGTTTATTTTGTTTCTTGCCAAGCAAAGTGATATTAACCTTTATTATTTTAATGACCGGTGGGAAATTACCGTTGCATATAGATGGTGATGCCTTCAGTGGATGATTCCATTAATTAATTAAATGTATTTTCAGAAATTCTCCCCAACACTAAATACCTCTTCCTTTATTCTTAGGGGAATCATATTGCACTTAGAGAATTCATGTTATGGTATGGCTTCTCAGTGGAATTTTTGCCAAAGCGCTCTGTTGATACTGGTGGTGGTATCAATGTCCCCCGCCTCCCCCCATTTTGGTTCACATGCCAAAATTTGTATCCCCCAAATAATGTATTTCCCTGACACTGTGTCCTCGTTTTGTCCTGGTATCTGTTATTTTGCTGCTGCACAAGGAAATTCTATCACAGGGGAAATGCGCTTGGGAAATTCTTTGTAAAATCAAGGAACCCTTGTGGTTTGAGATAATCACAAACAAGCATCATCTCCATTCATTACGAGGCTACTGGGTAAGTAGGCTACAATCATTCTTTGTAATCCTGTGAAACATTCCCATTCCCTTCCCTTCTAATTTAGGCATCTCCACAACAACACTCCCAGCCCGCTTGCCACATTAGTTAAACATTTAAAGAAGCTGGAGCTCATTCTGTGTCATGTTTCACCATCTGGGTCAAATGTAATAATCACAGCCCCTCTTTCAACTCGCTCAGCCTAATATGTGTTATTGCTTATTAAAAATCCACCTTTTTACGTGAAGCAAATAAAGGATCTTAATCATGCCCAAATGGCACACTGTGCCAAGTTTCTGTTCTAACGATTCCAGTGTTTTGGTCATTTTTTTAATACTGGTCTTAGTGAGATTACATCAACTTCGCCCTATAGTCTTCTATAAAAAATGATCAACTTTCAAATGTCCTGTCACAGAAGTACAAGAACACACTACGATTCAATATGGAAAGAAGTCCACATAATAAAGCGCCAGCCCTTAGTAAGAATTATGTCTTTATTTAAAGACTCATACATCATCTGTAAGGGCAGGTAGCCCCTAGTACAGATAATCTGTATATTGTTTGTGTTGAGTTACTGACCTTAAGGAAAGGTAATATGTTGTGCAATAACACTTAAGAATTTATACATCTGCCTTATTTGAACCGTAGTTTCTACTTTTTGCCAAATTAGAAATAGTTATAGGAGTGGGCTTGGCAATGTGCTGCCACACATATTTTCTTTTGCGTGCCTTTATAGAGTTTATGCATATTCTCCCACATCTCTCATGTACTAAATCTTTTGTGATACTAACATGTAAGATACATGCACTGTTCTGTTTCATGTATGATGTGGTGTCCCTTTTGTTGGGCGCTCTTAATTCCTAGTTATGGCTGTGAAGAGCTATATTTTTAAAAATGTCTGTAGTAATAGTTTAAAATGGCCTCAACTTTTATAGTCTATAGTAGTCAGTTCTCATAAAGGATCGGTTCTGAATTATTTATGGACTATGTCAGTATGCTCAATATCTGTTGTCTTTGGGTTTATTTGAAGTATATATTTGCATTTTAAGTTTCCTTTTGGGATTTACAGAGTTTATATTATGGTTACATAAATAAAACCTATATTGCTATAAGAATTGCACTTGTGTTTTATCCTGCACTTTGTGTTCTGTGAACATTTTTAGAGGGTTGTGTTTTAAAAAAAACAAACACAGGAAATACAAGACTCACGAATGACTTTGGGAATATATTTAGTAGTTAAAATACATCTCTTAGCTAAATGTCAGATATTTTGACTTCAAATGGCAGGTAAATTCATAATTGATTAGTACATATGAGAGAAGTATAATAGGTTTTAACTTCATTTCACATGTTAAAACAATTTGATGTTATGCTACTAGCACAAGGTAGTGGGGTTTTGAATTGAAATTCTTGTACATGAAACTGGGAGGTACAGTCTGTCTCATGAATAGATATGTAATAGCTCAGGTTGAAATGCAGACTAAAAAATAATTGCTAGGACATTTCTATATATCACATTTTAGTGATGCACAAATGTCTGAGCATAATCATAAATAAGAATGATGGCAAAAGATGAAAATATTCAAGTCACTTGGAGTGTGGGACATAAATCAAGTTAAGGCCAACTGAAATGTAACTAAATCTCAAAGAGACTGATTACCCGATCAGTGTTTGTACTTCCTGTACCAAGTCTACCAAAATCCTTGAAATTCAATGAAAAGAATGATTCAACAGCTGCCAGTGACAAAATGACCATACATGTCATAAAAATATACGAGTTAAGAGCGAAGTCCCTTTTCCCTTCAAAGCTCAGCCTGTACACACCAATGTTTCCCATACGCAGTCTTACTTGTGGTGATGACAACATCAGACTGGTCCACCACAATCAGATTATCCCAAATGGTAAAATACCATTGAAAGTGATTATTGCTTTGCATGTGCACACTCCTTCACACCTCACAACTCTCACCCCAGCCTGCCTCCACCACAAATAACCTGAGAACCTGGAGAAACACTGCACGTTCACAACCAAAATAGCAAAGCAATACATGTGGACTAATGTAAAATGGCAAAAGGTAAAGTACAGAAACAGTGGCAAACCTGTGCAAAAGCAAATACGAACATGAACATGAAGACCTTGAGGATCATACAGCAACAAGGGAGTATAAATGTGCTCAAAGAAATAGGAACAAACTCAGACATGACTCAAACACAATCCTTACTCTCACTAGGAAAAAAAACTGTTTGGGGAATCTGCTGAGAGGACCTGAAATGTACATAACCTGAAAGAAGTGACATTTTCTGCAGTTTAAATAATTCTTTGTGTTTCTTCAGTACATTCATATTCAGACAAAACAAAGGGGGTGTGGGGAACTGCCACAGCCAGGAGGGGCTATTAGAAAGTGCGAACAGTATTTATATAGAGAAGACTTTGGTAAGGACACAAAAGGAGTAATTCACTGGCACATCACAGCAATGCCTCATAGGTGGAAACATAGAGCCATTTTCTCCATCTCTATATGATAGCACAGAGAAGATGCCAAAATGTTGCAAATATGGGGATATGGTGTGCCACTAGATATATATATTAGTAAGGTTACATTTCCTATGAAGACACTAAAAGACAGAGAAGAGAGAGCCAAGAGCCAATCCAGTTGCAGCCCCTGCCAGCATGCCCAAAGCCACATCTCCTGTGTCGTCGCGCTGGCGATCTCTAAGAATAACATGGTTCACCCCAGGAGGAGGGTACGCACCTACAAAACACAGTGGGAAAGAGACGACTCAATGTAAGCTTGCCATACCAAAATATATAAGTTCATCATTGCTACACAGTAAACTGTAAAATTGTTTATGATTCTATCAACAGTCAGACAAAAACCTCAAATTAACCTGTGGCAACATAAGGATATGCTGACAGAAAGATACGTCATATAGCACTATAAAGATACCTCATATAGCTCAGGAAACATCAGAGGAGCATCATATTATTTCATATACAACACCCTAACCAGTGAAAACAAATCCCTTATCAATATGTTTTTAATCTGAGCACAAATTCAATATGCAAGGCTTGTTGTATTTTTGTAGTATTCCATTTCCTGTCAGTATACCCTTAATAAGTGCCACCTTACATCACTGGTGGATTACTTCTGGATCAATCCCTAGGAAATATGCAGTTCTCCTTACCTTGGTACTGATAGGGATATGCAACAGTATAGGGCTGCCCATTAGCCGCATATACAATCTGTGTACCATGTGGTGGAGGTGCAACATAGTCTCCATAAGGGCCCTGGACATAAACCTGGTGAAAAATACAGAAAACAATTCACATAAAAACGAGAAATAAGTAAGGCATCTATGTCATGAGCTGGAATCCTGCATTCTAGTATTAAGGTGCATATTCAGAAAACAGTTGGAAAAAAATTAAATTATTTATTCTTATCGTTGACCTTAAAAGTTTTTGCCCGTTTCCACCCTCCAGGGACGAGCAATGACCCTCTATCTACCTATGGCTTGAGCTTAACTGAATAACCCGATAGATCCCAATGCCTTCGCAGTTTTCCTTAAAAACTCCATAGAAATAGTTTTCATCTGTGTACTATGTTACCACTTGTGTGTAGGATAGTTTCAGCAAGAATAATTCAGAGATGCCTACTGCTGGTAACTCTGTGACCATTGTGAACAAATTGATATCGGAGACTTTAATTTTGCTATACAAATATGTAGAAATTTACTGGACATTTTCCCCCATTCTGAAATGTATTATCCAAGTTTGTATATAAAGAATTAGTTTAGTTAGATTTATACATATTTTGGGGCAAGAGTATATCAGACCTGCATTTAGTTATTATGGATTAGAAAGAGTTCAAAAAAGCTTGTTTTCCATTTACTTTACTTTTAATTCTTCAACCATATATATGTATGTATATTTTAGACGGTAACAAAAAATCCAGATTAGCTAAATATGCTTCTATTGGAGACAAATCTAATGTTTTCTTCTAAATAAATCTTAGTCATTGTCATGTTATTATCATCCCCTTTACTTTACCTGAGGTGGGGCAGCAAATTCTGAGTAGGGGGGAGGAGCTGAGGGAATCACTTCCTGTGCAAAGCCAATCTGAGGAGGTCCAACCACCTAAAGAATGAATTTGAAAAAATGGTGATAACAAAAAGTGATAACAGCAATTACTACCATATTCTATAGTATTGCTTTCTATTGGTATTTCATTATTACAGTTTCATTACTTCCCCTCCCTGCTGATTTACAAGTCCAGGAGAAGGGATTTTGCAGGGAGTTAAACCTGTCTGAGGCCATATAAATAACGTTTGTGATTTCTTAAATTGAGTGGTTTTCCAATTTACGTAACAGTTTTTCTGTCCTTATTCAACAAGATCTAATAATAGACACATAGGTAGAGACACAACATTTAACAAGGATTTTGACTCCTTAGTCTCATGAACAAAGCAAAGGCCCAATAATAATAAAAATAAGAAGAAGATGATGTAGCAAAAACTTACCGCATTAATTCTAGCATCTTGAAGAGCCATAGTCCATGCCCTGAAATAATGAGTGAAAATTGGGAGCCTATCAAAAATGAGAACCTTAAACTTCCCAGACAGTAAAACAAAAAAAAGACACACAATGGAGAGACCAAATCCATTCATCAACTAGTGAACTGCCTTACAGAGCATCATCTGCACTGTCTGCACAGAGGCTGATGACCCGTCCATCTCTGCACACTATCTGGAGCAAAGAATCACGTCTCTTTCCTTCTGGTGGGTTCAGCTCTGAGGATGCAGAGAGCAGGACGAACACCCAAGGTGGGTAAATTAAAAATCAGAAAGACTTTTGTTGAAGATTTTTGTTCCAAATGTGAAATGAGGACACCTTGCAACAGATGACAAGTACCTTGACATGCAGTGGAACTGCGGATGTTAATGCAGTCTACCCTCATGTGGATATCATCCTCCATGTCTCGACGTTGCTGGTCATCATAGAACACCAGTCGTCCATCAGCCCACAAGTCAAACCAGTTTCTCTTCCACCGACGCAATATGGTACCTTACATAGAAATATGCCCAAATTCAGTCCAAACTGATATTATGTACACAGGAATTCATACACATTGACACAGCATTTTTTACAACATGGATACTTGAATTCTGGGCGTAACATACATACATTAACGTTTATACCAATGTGCAGTATCAATGAAGAAACTGTTGAAGCCAGTTGTAGGCCTATACTCACTCTGTCGGTGGAGCCAACCACTTTTCACAATGGACATCTTAGAGGTAACACCTAAAACAATAAAAATATTAGAGCCTCTTGCCATCCATCAATGATGTGTGTATGGCATGGGAAGGGCTAGGCTAGGACATGGCATGTGCTTTAAGTTTAACACAATACTCATCATTACATTACAGTCATTTAGCAGACGCTTTTATCCAAAGCGACTTACAATAAGTGCATTCAACGTAAATAAGCACGAGAACTACTAGTCACCAGAAATGCAGAAGTCCATTTCCTTCCTAAACAAGCATCTAAGCTTGTTTATCACTATCGGTACAAGTCCACGTTGGTCATTTTAGATCAGGATCAATAGTACTCAATGCAAATTGGTATGCCAGTGGTTAAATGTATTGTTCAAAAGTGAGAAATCAGCCATCCGAATAATTTGTTTGTAAAGGTCTCTATGAAACGTTAAGCAATATTTCACATCAGTAGAACATATTAGCAAGCGCTCGGCCATCTTAATAAATAGCTAATTGGGAAAAGTAATGTAAACATTGCAATAACCAAGTGATCACATGTCGGTGAAGCACTAAAGTTTTCAATACGTTTCCTCTATGGTGCCTGGGCCTAACGTAACGTTGTGGACAGGCTAGCTTGTACGATGAGGACGTTAATAGCTAGCGAAACCTAGCTAACAGTGTTCGTTACATCACCAAAACGATTCCTTCTTGGCTTTGAAAACAGTACATTTTGTTCGAGAGACGCTATAGTTGTCTTACTTACCTGAATATCTGTATAGTTGACGGAAAGATGACAGTGGCTCAGCAAGTCGAGATAGAGCAAACAGGGAGCTGAGGTGCATAGAAAAACAAGATCACTCCCTACGAGCCGAAAAGCCTGAACGGATAACTGGACACAGCCTTTTCGCTTGTCAGTGGCATGACTGTCTTTAGCCCCGCCCACTGTGCCTCTTCGCGAAGCCTCAATCTCTTTGGAGAGAGGTATGCTTGTTTGTTTTGAAAGACGTAACCGATCAGCTGACTGTGTTGGAAACGGTAGCAGATGCAGGGGGCACTCGTTTAAAAGCGCCTTGTACCCTCTTGGTCACGTGACGGACACTGACAAGGGGGGAGTGTAGTTTGTATCCTGCGACCGCTGCAGAACTTCCGAGATCGAGTAGTTTATTGTAAGATTTTGTCAGCGTTACCCCGATTTGAGAATACAAATGCTGTTGATGGACATGATTTGGTACGGAGCTGGACACATGTTTATAGTGTAGGTAGGGAGAAAACCGTGGGGAGGGGGTGAAACATTTGATCAGCCATTGCTCTAATGTTCCCTTACTGCCCGAACAAATGAAATATTAGTCATATTAAACCATATTAACTAATTTTGCTGGAGACCCCTTGGAGCCCCCTCAAGGGCCTCTATGGGTCCCCGGAACCCACTGCAGTCAGAATTGCGGTAGGACACACAACGGCAGAAGAACATAATACGATAAACAAGAAGCACTGTAGCGCTTGAGCGTAAACCTTGTATTTGTGCAGTGAAGTGATAATTCAGATTCTATTTGAATAAAGTATTTGTGTGACTGATACACATTGCAGTTGGAGTTGCGGCTACGCTCTGCGCATGTGTGGTACAGTCTATGATCGAAGTTGTCTTCACCTCCTTGAGTTGTCTCCTACGTCTTCCTTCTGCTAGTTGACACCCGGGAGCAACGCTTCTTTGGCCAGGGCGGGAGACTGAGGGGTAACAGCTGTTTGAGGGACAACCCAGGGTCACAAAACGCGCGCACCATTTATCTGGCCAACTTGGAAGATAACGCAGTAGACAGTAGAAAGCTAGACAGCTAACTGAAATGGCGACGGCAATATACTTGGAACATTACCTTGACAGTAAGTGTCTATCCGGCGAATGAACTCTGTTGATATTAAGTATTTTGAACATATTGCATCATTTTGTAGTTTAGACTGCATTGAACAGTTGTTTTCCCCTAACTTATCAAGCTTTGGATGGATGGCTGACTGATATCAGCACAACGCGGTAGCTAGCTACTCACTAGCGTTAGCTACCATTTGACTAGTTGTGTATACCGTAAGCTCGTTAGCTTGCTATTGTGGCGTTAAGCAAACTTGTACCCGCTATGAATTGTCTTCATAGATCGCACATTTAACCTACATCCAAGAGCTACCGGTATGTTTCTACAATACATGAGCATTACCATTATCTGTAGCTGAAAACTCAGAGAGCAAGTTTACACGACGTTACTGAATTTGTGCTCTTGCATATAAATAACGTTAACGTTACCATCTTTAACACAGGTAGTTACACTGTCAGCGGGGAATTGTCAATATAAGTTGTCAGTATAATTTTGCAAATCGCTCAAACTGCCGATTCTGTGACTTCAGTGCATCTGCAGGCCTATATTTGAGTTTGCTTTAGTTTTATTAGCAAATACTAACTATTTAAACGCGCTTACAACTTGTTTGTGACCGCGTTTCCCATTTAAGCGGGGCGGGATATTTGAAGTGCGTCACAATGGCACGACTAGTCAGACAACAATGATGGTGTGCTTGTTTTTAAATGAGGAGACACCCGTGTGCGTGTCCTCACAAGATGAGCCCATGGCCGCCTACACATAGCACTCTATATCACGTCCTGGTGGGGTCCGGGGACCCCCAGGAGTCCTTTAGGGGGTCATCAAAGGTTTCAGTCTGTTATCTTTCGACCTACAGTAATGACAGTGTAACAGTTAAAAAATAAATCATTAAATCATATCTAACAGATAAAATCTTCTTAGGTGGGATTCACTGGGACACAATTTTATCATTAGGGGTCCGTGGCCAAATGTGTGTCTGTTTTGGGGGTCCTTCAGAAAAGGTTTGGTAACCCCTCTAGACCAGAGATCATACATGATCATTATGTATGTGACAGTTTTTTTTTTTCTATGTTTTATATAGCCACACAACTTAGTGTTCGACAAGTAGATGGATTACTTGTGATTGAGGTGGGACTCAGCACTAGTTTAGAAATAGCAGTACAGTCTCCTATTATCAATGGCACAGCTCCAGGTAGTACAGTGGTAATGCATCTCAGATCAGTTTAATGGTTGTGGGGGGAACAAACACTTTCATGATGACACACTTCACATCCCTGTCTCCCTTACCTTTCTCCTCTGTTTGTCCCTGTTGTTACCCCTGTCCTGTTCAAAATAATCTTTTTACGCCCGAGTCCTATTTTTTTCCATTACACATGAATATACTAAGTTCGACGGTGTTTTAGGGCCACTGTTGTTAGTGTTATTACGAAAATAGTCATAATCTTTTGAGAATAAAGTCGTAATATTACGTGAATAATGTAATAATATTATGAGAATAAAGTCATGATATGATAAGAAAAGTGTCGAGTAGCCTAATGCAAGCAGCAGCTTCACTGTTAGATTAGAGTTAGATTAGATTGGATGGCTCTTTATTGTTCCCAAGGGGAAATTGCAGTTATGCAGCAGTGGGTGTACAAAGCAAGAGAGAGGCACACAACACTATGTAATAAGCAAAATTACAAACAATATAAAAAAAAAATACAAATTAGCCCATACCAGTTAAAATGGAAGTGGACGATTTAGTTCAAGCATACTTTAGGATCATAGCTACTTTATAGGATGTAAACCCTGTCCAAAAAAAGCCAAAAAAGATAATATCATGTATTTATTAACAAAGAATGGACAGCAAAATACTCTGTCACTGGCGAGAGAGAGCTGGACCAACAGCCTGCCCCGGCTGCATCCTCCGGGACAGGTCGGCGCTGTCGGTCCCGGCAGGTCAGCCGTGGACACCAAAGCTGCCATTCTTGCTGGAGTCAAACCAGCTCCAACCCGACTGGCCAGCTTGTCCAGGTCTGCCCCGGCTGCATCCTCGGGGACAGGTCGGCCACCACTGTCGGTCCCGCTCTCTCTCGCCATATGCCTCTTAGTATTTTGCTGTTCTTTGTTAATAAAAACATGATATAGTCAGCTTTTTTAGGATAGGGTTAACATCATATAAAGTATGATCCTAAAGAATGATTTAATTAAATCGTCCACTTCCGTTTTAACAATGAAGCTGCTGCTTCCATTAGGCTACTCAACACTTTTCTCATTGTAACTAAGGACTCTGGAATATATATTGCTTCTATTGTCTGGGTGTTGTTCTGTTGGCCCACAGCTTATTATTGGTTCTTTGTGATGTTATAATATAGGAATTGAAGCTTTTTAGTGTTGGATTTACTGTAAGTCACTCTGGATAAGAGTGTTGCCTAGATGTGTAAAATGTAAGTATTCTAGCTAGCGGGGAGACTTGTTCATGCTCACAAATACTGATTTGACTTTGACTTACTTGGCAATAAGAATAATATGAGAGACAGTTGGTATTACAACAATTATCTGGCACCGTCATAGGATGCCCCCTTTCCAACAAGTCAGTTCATCAAATTTCTACCCTGCTAAAGCTGCCCCGGCCAACTGTAAGTGCTGTTATTGTGAAATGGAAATGTCTAGGAGCAACAACAGCTCAGCCGTGAAGTGGCCGCCACACAAATCTTAAAAATCGTCTGTCGTCACCATACGCAATGCCAGCGATGTAAAGCTCGCCCTTAGTGGACACAGCAGTGGAAATGTGTTCTCTGGAGTGATGAATCACACTTCGCCATCTGGCAGTCCTGACAGACAAATCTGGGTTTGGCGGATTCCAGGAGAATGCTATCTGCCCGGATGCATATTGCCAACTGTAAAGTTTGGTGGAGGAGGGATAATGGTCTGGGGCTGTATTTCATGGTTCAGGCTAGGCCCCTTAGTTCCAGTGAAGGGAAATCTTAACGCTACAGCATAAAATGACCTTCTAGACCAGTGGTCACAACCCAATCCTCAAGTGCCCCTTGTCCTGCAGGTTTTAGGTCCAGCTCTACTCAGGCACACCTGAACCAATTAAGGTATCATGAAACATGAGGACTGGGTTGGGCACCGCTGTTCTAGACGATTTTGTGCTTCTAATTTGTGGCAACAGTTTGGGGAAGACCCTTTCCTTTTCAGCATGACAATGCTCCTATGCACAAAGCAAGGTCCATACAGAAATGGTTTGTCGAGATCGGTTTGGAAGAACTTGACTGGTCTGCACAGAGCCCTGACCTCAACCCCATCCAACACCTTTGGGATGAATTGCAATGCCGACTGCCAGCCAGGCCTTGCAAGAAAATTCCCGCAGCAATGTTCCAACATCTAGTGGAAAGCCTTCCCAGAAGGGTGGAGGCTGTTATAGCAGCAAAGGGGGGGACCATATTAATGCCCATGATTTTGGAATGAGATGTTCGATGAGCAGGTGTCCACATACTTTTGGCCATGTAGTGTAAGTTGCAAAGAGAATATAAATCCAGTCGCGCACTCTTCTCTGTTTTAATGTTTAGCCCATCTAGCCCAGACAGCTCAGTTGGTAGAGCATGAGAGTCTCAGGGTCGTGGGTTCGATCCCCACATAGTGTTAACTATCACCCTTGTAAGTCACTGTGGATAAAAGCGTCTGCTAAATGATTGTAATGTAGTGAGTGCTCATTTAATAGCTAAATATCTTCAGCCTTCATCAGGGTGATGCATGCAAGTGACATTGTGATGAAGACAGAGAAGATTGTGACTGGAGTTTTATTTCATTATACAGCTTTTTTTATTTTATTGTAAAAACACACAGACCGCTAGTGACATCCTATTACATTAAGTTGTTCTCCTTCCTAGGTATTGAGAACCTACCATGTGAGCTACAGAGGAACTTTACTTTGATGCGGGACCTGGACAATAGGACTGAAGGTGATAACTGTAATTTCAGTTTAGGAAATCATCAGTCTTTAACATATGGATTTAACACTAACTTTCTTGTGCCTTGCCATTTTACATCCACCATGTTTACAGCTAATGGTAATTGTTTTAGTGTTGTGATCTTTGTGCACACCTGTATTGTGCAGTTGAGAATGCATTCCTGCCCTCTAACTATGCTGCTATCTTTCAGAGAAAAAAGGAGAGATAGACAAGCTGGCTGAGGAGTACGTATCCAATGTGAAGAACCTGGCCTCACAACAGAGGGTGGAACACCTGCAGAAGATCCAAAATGCTTACAGCAAGTGCAAAGAGTTCAGTGATGACAAAGTCCAGCTTGCCATGCAGACCTATGAAATGGTCAGTGCGTGACAAACTTACCACCATTTGGTCCCCTGTCAGTTCCATTTATTTTCCTTCACTGTTCCTGGTTTCCATGTCATTAAGATGTCAATCCATCAACAAATGTATGTCTCAGGCTTCCATATAAGACCACAGTGGAAATAGGTGTTTTACGTAGCACTTTCTTATGCTGTCCTCTACATTAATTGTCTTTTATCAAAAATGAAAAATCAGGTTCTCATCTACATTAAATCCCTTCACTGTAGGTGGACAAACATATCCGCAGGCTGGATGCAGACTTGGCGCGGTTTGAGAATGAGCTAAAGGAGAAACTGGAAGTGAGTGGCTATGAAAGTCCAGATGGAAGAGGACTGAAAAGTAAGCAAGGTAACTAAAAGTCTTTCAATTTGAAAACCAACATTGCAGAAGACCAAATCAAAAAAAATTTATATATGCACATCCCGGCCCGGACAGCTCAGTTGGTAGAGCATGAGACTCTTAGTTTCAGGGTCGTGGGTTCGATCCCCACATAGTGTCAAGTACCTTTTAAAAAGCGTCTGCTAAACAACTGTAATGTAATGTCAATGAATATTTTTTACAGAGGGTGATTCCCGAGGGCTGAGAGAGAAGCGTGCGTCCAGGGGAAGAGCAAGGAAAGGTTCTGATGAAGATTCTCCCAGGAAAAAAAAGATCAAAAACAGGTAACTTGTTTTGGTCGGCAGAAAAACATTCAACAGTATTTTTAGCTGATGTTGGCCTTTCATTCACCAGTATCAGCATTTGGTCCACCAATACTGCACTGACATAATTGACACAAAATGTACAATTATTTGCACAATAATAAGTAACTTGTTAAGAAATCTTGCATTTTAGTCATATTTTAAGGCCACAGTATTTCCTCTGTGATTGTTTTGTAGCAGAAATTATTAGAGGAGTTTTGGTTGTAGTGCAGATTGCAGCAGTATTCTTATTTGGGGTACTTTGATAAAAGCCTATTTGTAAACACTGGACCCTCACTTGTTTGGACGTTTTTGTTTCACACTTATTTCAACTTGTATGGCCTTCCACTAGACTTTTGAGGGGGGAGAAACATCCCTTTAAAACCCAACTATACACGGGTGTTTGTATTCCATTAGGATCTAAGGCTATATGATTTCTGACATGTGAACCACATGTGACATACTTTTCAAAGAGATGCTTCATGCATCCATCCAAGAAAAGTTTTAATACATATATCTTTCATCTTGCTCAATTAATTGACATCGGTATCAGATCTGAAAATCCTGTATTGGTCAGGCCCAATGTTTAGTATTGAAGAAATACAATTTTGAAAGTATTGATTGTGCCTATGGCTCCGCCTTGTAGTCAGTGTGCCATCTTTTAATCATGCTCTTAATATATTCTCTTCTACTTGTAGCCCAGATTTAAGTGATGCTCTCCTGCCAATGCAGCCATCAGACGTTTTGGACATGCCAGTTGATCCCAATGAGCCCACATACTGTCTGTGCCATCAAGTGTCATATGGAGAGATGATTGGATGTGATAACCCAGACGTACGTTTTTATAGTAATTTGTTTTGCAACATTTTCTTTAACATGATTCACCTTTTTAATAGCAGAGTATGTGGGAATTCCTGTTTAGATTTGTGATTTCAAATGCTGAAATTCTGACAGTTTTTTTTTTTTTTTTTTATATATCCTTATTTTCAGTGTCCAATTGAGTGGTTTCACTTTGCTTGTGTTGATCTTGCCACAAAACCCAAGGGGAAATGGTAAGAAAATATGATTGTATCTACATCCATTTGGTGTTGATCTAGATTTGTTTATTAATAGATATGCAAGGACATCACCAGTCAAACAGCATCGATAGCTCATGATCGTCAAACATGGTGTCATGTTTTATTCATTTTTTTCCTCACGTCTTTCAGGTTTTGTCCTAGATGCACCCAAGACAAGAAGAAAAAATGAGATTTCATATGTTAAAGAATACTTTACTAATAATGTTTTTGTTTTGTTGGTGTAGTTGAATAGTGTAATATATATATATTCTCTTTTCTATAATAACTCTCCATAGAAATGGTGGGTCATAAACAAAGTTTTATTTAAAGGCCCAGTCCGGAATTGAGTATAGCTCCTCTTGTGGCACCACTGTTCCCCCACCATTGGATTGGCTTTGCTATGTTTGCTTTATTGGATTTAAGACAGTTGTCTTTCTCTGATTGTTTTACAATAGTTAATTTACATTTGTATTATTTGTACACTTGGGCGGGGGGCAATGGGAAAATTGCAGAAGTTATTGTCCTTCCCTTCAAGAGTTTGTGTATATACACATTACTGTTATACTCAGAATTCCCGGATTGTGGCTTTAACATACTTGAAATGACAATTTTATAAATAACTATTTTTCAAACAAATTAATATCCTGCTGAGAATTTACAATTTTAAACCCCTAAATACTTACTAAAATTGTGGTGGTAAGTCTGAATTTCAGTTACCTACCTCCTTAAGACAAGCATAAACACTGCATAAATGACTGCAATTGATACCTGTGTAAAATTTGTATTTTGATTAGCTTAAACCAAACAAGCAAAGTGATGTAAAATTATTTTGTCCTGTCTTGAACTACAAGCTTTCTGGTTACAGGTGGTGTACTATATTTTATATTGACTTTCAAAAACTTGCGACATTTTTGAATGTATTGTGGTACTATTGATCAGTCAACCAGTGTCTTTCATCAGCTAAATGAGGTATTGATGCACTTTTAATGAAATTTGCCCATGAAGAGGTTTGATACTGCAGGCTTGGTTTTTATGATATAATTTATCTCATTTAAACCTTTGCCATAGTACATCATCTCATATAGTATGAAAAATATATATATTTTGTATGATATGAAACAATATTTTGTGGACAAAATTTCTTTCCAAAGATGTATTTGTTGTATTTCTTACTTCATGGTTAACATTCATTTAAATGATTTATCTACTTGTCCATATTCAACTGTGAATATCACTTGTGTCTAAATATAATGTAAGTGAAAGCCACACATAAAGGAGCCAAAGTCTTTGTATTTTGTAAATTTCAGTATTTTATAATCAAATAAATATTCACAATAATTCATGTATTGTTTTATTTGTTAAAGTTATGACCTTGGTGAATAAGAATGTGATGCCACAAGTCATCTTGTGAGATTTTTTTTAATGTCTTATAGAAACTAATTGCAGTGTATTAACATGTTAGCAGGTTCAAACAGCCATAGGGCATTTGCAACCATCAAACATTAACTATAAATACTCACTCACCCCACCACTTGTGTGTGGTTCCCTATTGGGAGTTAAAAATTTACTAAGTGGTTTAATTCAAAGCTATTGTACATTAAAAAATCCATCCATTTTACAGGCAGTTTCAGACCAACTCCAGTAAACACATCACAAATTGGCTTGGTCTTGATTAGCTTCTCTCACTAGTCAATTGCTAAAATCCTGCCAGCCAGGTCAGTTTGTAGCATTTGATCTGACACACCCACTGGACAGCCTCTAGCAGCAGGCTTACTTCACTTGAGTTAAGAAGAGCTGGTGTTGTCAGCCTATCAGGGTCCAGTATTGTGGCTGTCCTGCCTTTGCGGATTGAATGAATTTGAAGATTTCAATTCAACTTTTAACTAACCTACATTTATTTGCAAAACACCCTGAAGAACATTATACTTATCCTGAGCCACAGTATATTCTTGGGGAGAGGGTCATGAAAACTGAATATGGGACCTTTAAAATCCATCATCAGACTCTTCATCCCAGCTGCACTTTTCTTGGGAAGCCTGAGCAAATTCCACTTCCAGGTCATAAACAAAGTCAGGGTCATCCTTGCGCCGTCGGTTACACTCAAAGAGTTTATCCATTTGGCCCTTCTTGCGAGACAGTCCCTCATCATCTAATTTATTGAGGTCTTCCTCAGGGTCCAGGCTGAATGAGGCAAGGCTGTGCTCTAGACTGCGGCCCTGCATGTGATCTCGCAGTACTGTGTGAAGCCTCTCCAACTGGCTTAGGGACACATCCTCAAAGTATTCCTTGTGCCGAGGATGGTTCTTCAGTCTTTCAGCAGCGATACAGCAGTCTGAGGGGAGGGAGAGTGGCATCATGACATAAGTTACTGTTAGGGGTTCAAACTGGTCTGTAGAAGCAACAGTCTATGATGCTTTTCACAAGATCAAAGAAGAGCAACTTAAGTTTCACTCCCTACATGCAAAAAGGGTGTAACTTAGCTCTGATCTGTAAAACCATCAGGTGGCAGATGGCAATCCCTTGTTAGCACAAATTCATGAGTTTTCTTGGGGAAAATTGGGGGGAAAGGTATTTTTACACAAGAAGCGTGTTAAGTTAGATCAGTTTTGTTAAGTTGCTATAGTTTTGTGCTGTTAGACACCTTCCATTTTGTAGCTTGCTAAGTGATATCATGTGGTTTCATACCCTACCTGAAAATTTTGAGAAGTTCCGCACGGGTATTATTCTTTTGCGCACCTTGTTGGTTTCTCTTTGTTCATAAATTAAAATAATTGAGGGAGGACTGAACTGAACCCCACATCGTTTTGCCTCAAAAGACATCTCTGTTTTTGTCAGTGTGATTAGCCTCACGTCACTTGCAATTACTAGCTAGCTACGTCACCTAGCTTCGACGTAAACTTCAACAGAAAAAGAGTATAACATTTTAACAGTGATATTTAATGTAGCACATGGGTGTTTGGGGAAAAAAACTCGGTAGTTTGAAACTTCACGTTGTTAGTTTTCGGCATATTAAGAAGGCTTTCAAAAATCAGAAAACGTTGCCTGGTGGAAATAGGACCCCTTCTACTGCGGCGAAGGATGGCTAGTTTGAGGGTAAATATTTCAAATGCTTATGACTTTATTTTATTTATTTTTGTTGCTCATTACTGTAATTGACTTTGTTACCATCCCCTTTATCATATATATAATTGGCTAAAATGTTGCCACGATGCCGCGTTTTTTCTCTTTTTACTCCGGCATTATCGTAGCTCCGAGCGAACTAGAAAGGGTCCTTCGAGTCTCTTCCGTAAACAATTCCAAAGAGGAAGTCCACTAGTGTTGGTTACTACCTCTTAGCTAAAGAGAAGAAACTGACTAGAAAACGTTTGTAACTCACTATTAGTCTTTTCATGTATTTTGTACTCTTCGCTACATTGGCTTATTTATCGATATGCCATTGTTGGACCGAAAATGGTATGTTGTTAGATCGCCTAAAATCGTGTGATCATGAATTATTTGTGTCTCTAAATTACAATTTGAAGTTAATTTTAGCATAAGGGTTCAAAGAGGATTGAGGTTAGAGTTGGGGTGATTTTAGCTTTCCTCCTCCTCCAAGAGAGAACGACAATGTCACGAATGTCAGGATTAAATATATAACCAGATTCTTAGTGGAAAACATATGAATTCTGGCTTTGTTACTTAAAAATCTAATATAAATGTCTGCTCAATCTAATGTCTTTAATGTGAACTTGACTTGTACAACCTGCACATTTTTAGATGAGAAGAATGAGAACATTTGTGATCTTCCGAAGCAGTGGCTTGAATCAACATCAGTTTCAATGGAGATCAACAAGAAGGGTTTCCATAGGTAATGCCAGCGGATTTTCTGAGACAGAGAAATCAACCATCCTCAATACTAATTGTGGATTTAATGAGGGAATGATTTTTATATGTTTTAGGGAGCTGGTAACCACTGTTGAGTTCAGCCCTGATGTTCCCAATGGCCTCAAGGTCTTGTTGGTTCATAGATGGCCCAGAGGACTCTATGTTGATCCATTCCAACTTGCATCACTGAGTGATCACAGTGATTGGCAGGTAAAACTGAGATTTGGTAACATAAACAAAAAAGTTGGATTTTTATTTAAGTTTAATTTTAATATGACATGCTGCTTTGAAATATTTTTTTATTTACCTTTGCAAGATATTACTAGGTTCAGCCATTGACCTAGAGGTGCCTGCTCACAAGACTGTGGGATTTGTTACACTTGTGTATCCCACTCTGGATGGACGAAATCCCAGGAGTCTAAAAACAACAATCCCAATACATGGCCGATACCACGAGCCCTCTTTTGTTGGGGAAACGTTTGTATTTGTCAGCTTAGAACCCCCAGAGCTGCTGCTGCGTACTGACACATGTAAGTGGTTGCATCTTTGTTCAGTAGTCACACATCCAGTCTGTGGCTGGTGTCAGCACCATCTACAGAGAACTGTATATCACACTAAACTTCCGTGCTGCGAGACCTATGTCTTGGCTCCTTTCAGATGTTTCATGATCTTTGTGTTGGCCCTGACCAGTGCAGGACTTTGGGATCTGATACTGATGACTGGGGAGGGAACTTATAAATATCTAATGAATCTTATCTGTGGGAGTTATTTTAAAATATGCATCTCCTTTGAAGGTGTCCCTTAAATTTATCTCTCAAAGAGTAGTGTTAAAGGGCAGCATTAAATGCTATTTCATTGCTGAAACTGATTGTTCATTCATTATATCTGTGAAAAGCCATTATCAGCCAGTGATATCAGTTCAATGACATATTGTTTGTACCCACTTTGTGTACTAACTCAGTATTCATAGTTGACCATGTGCATTTGGGTAATACACGTCTTAACTGGTGCAGTAAAAACATGATTAATCACATGATTATGTTAAACTACATAATCTTTGTTTTCATTGGGTATACAACTGAAGAGTGAGTCAGTATGTCAGATCATGGCACATTAGGAAAGCACTGAGTTGCAAATCCCTTGGCAGAAACACTGGAGTCACCTAGAATTGTAGGCTATATAAAATAAGGATAGCGCAAACCATGTGTGGTGATGTTGACACGTTGTTGCCATGGTTATCTTGTTTCCATTTCTGGCAATTTTCATCTGAAAGGAAAAAGAAACCCTAAGAGATAGCTAAACATCAAAGCCTTTGGTTTTTAAAACAATGTGATCAACAACAATAAGGTGAATATATTTATCTTGTTGATCCTATTTCCAATTTTTGCTGTTACTTTTCACTTTTTTGGAAGCCAAGTTAGGGATATCTCAATCTCATTCAAGATCAACAAATAGCAGGATTCACCTCTTCCTCTTCTCTTTGGAAAACTAGCAATAACTGATGAGCAAGCAGGTGAATCAGTTATGCATGGGGTGAACTGTACATGTATCCAAATGAGGGCCATAGCACGCAAATGGTCACTACTTGAATAAACAATAGTGGTGAAATAAAGTATAATGGTCAGCTTACGTGTGGCTGGTTTAGGTACTGACCCAGGGTATAAAGTATATGTTCAGTGCATTTTCTTTCAAATCCACATTAGTAAGGCAGTAGAGCAACACAAGCACAAGTTCAGGGTTGGGTCAGTCAAGGGCTTTGGCAATTAATAAATGGAATGGGGGTTGAGATAGAAGTAATTTCTAATTTTTTGTTGGCTAATAGCATTATGCATCATATCAATACTATATGATTTAAGAACAAAATGACTTAAATTAGAACCTCATATTGCTTTCTGCAAACACAGGATGGAAAATTAGCCAGTGTAGCCAATTACTACTGGTGTTCAGAAAATGAAGCGTTTGCTTGCTTTAATCTAAAACTCTTCCTCCCTTTAAGGTACAAAGCTCTACACACAGCCTCATACAATCGTGGATGCCCCCTGCACTGCCGACAACTCAAGCATATGTCCATGGGTTAAAGTCCAGCATCAGCAGGTGTTTCTCAATAAATCTTTACAATTTCTTGGGCTGCATTAATGATGCTACTAATTAACCATTTTAAATTCCTTTTGTCACTCTCAAATCTTGTATTCATAGGAGCAGAGCCACGCAAGCTTACAGTTTCCAGTTGGGGAGGGGTCTTTGGTGACACCTGTATGCAGCGGGACCCTTCTAGTCACAATGATGTGTTGTGTGGCACTGTCAAAATACATCTGGAAACATCAGCTCTTTTAAACTGATTGTCATATATTGTATTTAAACAACTATAATGGATTTTTTAAAGAAAACCATTACATTTTGTAGACTTTGTTTTGCTCAATTGAACAATGTAACATTTGTAGATAATATTGTTGTAAATAAAACATGAAAAAAATAATGTTATTAATATGATTTTTACGTTTTGGTCCTTTGGTCCACAATTTTTTTTGTTGCTTGCCAGCCTCTGCAGGGAGGTCAGAGCACAGGGGAGTAATATACAGAGCAGCACTCCTGGAGGTGGTAGGAATTCAGTGTCTTGCTCAAGGTCACTGCAGCAGGGCAGGTGCTTGCTGACATACTCTTGTCCCTGCATCCTCCAGTTGTGTGGTCTCCCTACTTACAACACCAAAATGTGATATCATTTAGACAAGTGCCTTCAAATACTGTGCCATACACTACAGTCAACGTTCAATCAGGTACACAGTATTTGCTCAATAATGTTCATATGTATGTTATTGGATCAAATATTTGAACTACATTACCTAGAATGCTTTTCGAAATTATTAAACCTTTAAATTCTAGTATCAAAAATACTTTTAAATTGTGTATTCCCAACCGAAAACAATTCTTTTTCTATAACTCCGATTATAAGCGACCATCTGTAGTTGACGGAGTGTGATTTTGTGTGCAGAGTAGGCTACACACTCCATTCATTAGATGTATTTGTCGTATACGCTAGGGCTGGGTCGGTAGTTCCGCTTCCCTTCGCCATAGTGGAATTAGCCAAGGGCCGAAAAGATAGAAGAAAAGTTGCACTGTAAATAGTTGAAATCATATTTTTATAAGTTATTTGTACGCGCTACACACCATCTAGGCCCCACATCACACCGCAAATAGTTTTTTACGGATTTACAATCGAGGAACAAGAGTCAAGTTGTATTCAAGTTTAACTGGTGTGGAGTCTCCGGTGAGCTTTGCTGGTCGTGCGTCGTCTTCATTAGCCTACAAATAAAGCACATTTCAAGTGTACAGTTTGCCGCTTAGCAACTTGTATTGTGTTTTTGAGCCACCCCGTGGCAAACTTGATTTGTTAAGAGGAAACCCATACTCAAGTTGTCTGACCAGTTAGTTATAACGTTAACCGTGGGCTCGCAGGTTTTCAAGCACTAGTGTAGCCTGTCATGCTAACGTTAGCGTATAGCACACTTGTTGGCCAAGTAATGCTAACATTAGCTCGTTAGCCGCAATGAATGGTTGTGCTCTGACATTACTTGAAGGGTATTTTGTTAATATGTGTTACGACAGGAGTACAGTGGTAACAAGTGAACAGAACATATTAATGCGAGTATTATTTTAAGTTTAAAGTGTCTTGAGACGCAGTGGAGTGATATCCGTTGCTCATCTCAGCATCAGCTGCACTGAGAAAAGTACCTTACTCTCAACTGGGTTCTGGACTATTGGACTTTGTCTTCGCTTGTCCAGTGTTAGTCTTCAGATGCAGGATAGGACACATTGCAGAAGGAACTCTTTAGCTGAAAATGCACTCAAGATTTGTCAGCCTGTAATAATAGAGAGGTCCAGAGAAAAAAGATGCCAAATGTGCCTTGAGTCCACTGTGTTTCTGCATCTTTTTCTGATTTGGGCTCTTTTAAACTCTGTAGTCCCTGCTCTCTATTTTTAGTAGTTTGTTCGTGTATTCATTTTTAGTATCCTTGGACTGAATCACTCTAGTGCATCCTCTTGGGCTGTTGATTTATGCTTTCAGAATTTGTACTTATAAGAGCAGTCTAGATTAAATAGTGTAAAAATATCAATGTTCAAATTCTCCCCCAATGTTGAAATGCTGAAAACACACCAAAGAGAAAATTACTGATTTTATAAGGATCTCTTTATGATTTGGAATCAAAATTATGCATAAAATCAGTGGTTTTCAACCACACAGAGGCCCAGAGAATACAGCTTTCATTCCAACCAAAAGCTGATTTCAATGTTTGGTTAGACCTGCATAGTCTTGGGCCTCAATTGCACATGGTTGAGAACCATTGCATTAAACTGACCAGTTTTTTAAAGAAGAGAGTTGCTCACTGTGTATCACTACAACATGCTGTTTGTATCTCTATTTTTTAGCCTGACTGATGTATTATGTTCACTTGTATTGATGTCTCATGGTGCTTCCATTCTCTTCTCATCTCCTCTGCTGTCTGTTCCTCTGTACAACCTCCTGTAGTGCACTAGCACACCTCTTGCTAATGTGAGTGCTATCTCACTCCTTGCTGATCGGTTACCCTCTCCAACTTCGCCCACTGTGTTCCCCCGACCCTGTAAGGCTCACAACGACACATAGCCATGTGTGATAACGGAGACCCTGAGGACAAACCCCCAGCCCCTCCTGTCAGGATGAGCAGTACCATTTTCAGTACTGGCTCTGGCAAAGACTCTCTCTCAGCCAACCACAGCTCCAAACCCCTACCTTCTGTCCCAGAGGAGAGGAAACCCCGCAACAAGATCATCTCAATCTTCTCTGGGGCTGAAAAAGGTGAGACTAAGAGTTTGGCAAACTTATAAGAATAATTTAGCATTATTCTTAATGAGAATAAGCAAAAATATTTTAATTTCTTATTACAGGTTTTGTAATTTATCTAAGTGCTGCTCTGTAATTTCAAAGATTTGGTTTCTTTCAGGTGGTAGAAAGAAAGATCGTGACAAAGAACGACCAGAGATCTCGCCGCCTTCAGATTTTGAGCACACCATCCATGTTGGTTTTGATGCTGTTACGGGGGAGTTCACTGTGAGTTTTTGGCCCATTCCCACATCTATATTTCTATCCTATCTTCTTCCTAATTCCTGCTTGTATAGAATTAGACAACCATTGATCAAAATGCATCCACATCACATAAACTACACAACAATCAAATGTTGGTCTGAATCATTCTAATCTTTTGAGACTCCACCACTTTTGCACAGGGTATGCCAGAGCAATGGGCTCGACTACTCCAGACCTCAAACATCACCAAGTCAGAGCAGAAGAAAAATCCACAGGCTGTTCTTGATGTTCTTAAGTTCTATGACTCTACAGGCAACGGTCGTCAGAAGTACCTCAGCTTCTCATCTTCTGGTGAGGCTATGTTAAATACTGGCACTAAGACGTTTTGCTTACCTTCAATGCATTATTGAATGTATATTCAGTGTTTATTCAGTGTTTTTCCTCCATTGAGGAGAACCAATCTTGCTAGGTTGCTAGATTGTGCCAGTAAACAACAGGATCCCACCATGTTCATCGTAATGAGTAATTCTGACTTAATCATATATCCTTTTCTTCATTTACTGTGACCTCTAAGAATGTCAGGCAAAGAAAAATATTGGACTTTCAAGTTCCACATCAGGTACAAGAGGACCATGTATTAGATTATTAGAGTGGTGATTTGAGGCCTTCAAGTTGATACATAGATTTTAATTTCATATTTAAAAAGTAACATCCATAAATCATATCATCAGATTTTTACCTGAGACCTATATATTCTCAACTGATTTTTTTTTCTTAGTTTATTTTTCTCAGAACCACTTGGTCAGTATTCTCGTATTTAATGCAATGGCGTGTGACTTCATAACAAGGTCAAATCTGGGCTCTGGAATAAAACCCATTGAGAACCGCTGGATTATTCTATAAAATAGTGCAGTAGAATGGTAGAAGGTGATGTTTACTCTCTTTCCCCCTTTCTTTTTTCATTAATAGAAAAAGATGCATTCACTCCAGGGCCTCAGTCTGTAAGTATTTCAACATTGTTTACAAACTTATTCATCTGTGTTGAACTCATCTCTCTTTTTTCTTTATTATTTGATTTATATAGAATACCATTTTTCTTTCACACTCAATTAGCCGGTCAAAAAAGGCACTGAACCCTCATCGCCTAATATCAAAAATATCGATGATGACGACGATGATGAGACACCTCCTCCTATTGTGGCTCCACGACCGGAACACACTAAGAGTGTAAGTAACGTGTCTAATGTAGCCTTTGACAGCATGATGGTCATCTGTGAGATACACTCTAAGAACAGTTTATCATATCTCGCTTTCATGTGCATTCTTTGTAAACCTGCGATTTCTTTTGCCTGTGGTTATTCTTTCTGTGTCCTATAGGTATATACTCGCTCTGTTATTGACCCCATCCCTGCTCCAGTCACATGTCCAGATGGAGACGCCGCCTCCAGGGCTGTGGACAGACAGAAGAAGAAGGGCAAGATGTCAGATGAGGAGATCATGGACAAACTGAGTAAACATCATCAATATCACAAACTTAATTATAATGCTACAACAATACGACAACTTTAAGCCCTACTGTCAGCATGAGTCTCCATTTCCCTGACCCATATGATTGTGTCATGGCTTACAGGAACCATAGTCAGCATTGGAGATCCCAAAAAGAAGTACACCAGATATGAGAAAATTGGCCAGGGGTAAGTGCACATGCATCAGTTGCTGCCAGTAGTGTATTTGTTCTGGCAGAGATTTATTTGTATCTTTGGGATTAAATGTATTTGTGTAATGTGTTTGTGTAAAGTTCCCCCAGTACAAGAATTACAGACCCTGTGTTGGGTGTTATTGGCTTTATTGACTGGTTGGTAGGCTGGACGTAGAACAGCGTCTGCTTCCATTTCAAGCAGGACCCCCATCAAGCTGTAATACAGCCTTTCTGATGCTGTGCTGTGATTGTAAACTAACAAAAAGTTATAAAAGTGTTCCAAAAGGCATGCACTCAAGTTCACCACAAACAGACAAGGTTTATGCCAGTTTATCATGTTTGTTTCCTGGCATATTATATAGAAGTAAGTATTTTCTTCAGAAAAACTGCTATGCTATGTATCAGTGAATATTTACCAGCTAATTTTTGCAAATTTTTTTTAAAAGGGGTAGCGTGGTGCTATAAAAATATATACTCACTCTTTTGTATCAGATTTGTTAACAAGTATTGGCTATTTAGATCACCTCACAATTATGTCATTGTACAGAGAAAATCATTTCGGTGGATCTCAGGAGACGGCTTAGCACTTTACAATATGACCCTTATTTTCATTTTCATCATCAAACTTCTCTGTTTACTCAGAATAATTTTGGATAAAAAAGTGACGTATGTCTGTTCACAAATGTGCATGCTTGCTTGTGTGTATGTAAATGTGTGCATAGAGGTAAAATGCTTGTCACATAATGTCACTTTTCACAGGGCCTCAGGAACAGTATTCACAGCCATTGATGTTGCCACAGGACAGGAGGTAAAGGGTGGCTGAGTATTTGGGGGTGGGAAGTGTAGACAAGGAAAAGTCTGACCTGGGACATAGTGAGGGTAAATTAGCTTGTTGTGATACAGAATGTTCAATACTTCATACATTTAAGTCATACATTGGTGATACTAATATATAATATAAGTATTAGATCGATACTTATTTTTGATAGATATTTTATCCTGGAGGAAAATGTGATTGTCTTAGCGGCAACAAACTTGGGACACAATAAACAACATAACAAAAAGCTATAAAATAAATCAGTATAAACCTGTTATATAGTGACATATTGGCACATAATAGCTAATGGTTTACTAAGATATGATCCCAAGACTACCAGTAATTCATCAGATTTGAAGAATTCTAAATTTCTCCTCTCTCATGCTGCCTCTTCACAGGTTGCCATTAAACAGATCAACCTACAAAAGCAGCCGAAAAAGGAGTTGATCATTAATGAGATTCTAGTGATGAAGGAGTTGAAGAACCCCAACATTGTCAACTTCTTAGACAGGTAACAATAAAATACACCTGCAGCCCTAACAGTGTTTTAAACTGTGGGAGTCTAACATCTAATGATGATGATGATGATGATGATAAAAAGTTGGCACCAGGGGCATCCTGGTGGCTCACTGGTCTAAGGTGCATACCACATAACCACAACATCCTGGGTTAGAATCCGGCCCGGGACCTGTGTCGCATGTCACCCCTCCTCTCTCACCCAGTCTTCCCTGTCTCTACTGCTAGCTATCCAATAAAGGCCAAAAAACACAGATGGATTAGATGAAGAATTTCTTAACCACCCTGGTCTTGCTGCATTTTGTGAGTGTGTCTGTCTGTCTGTCTGTCTGTCTGTCTCAGTTTCCTGATGGGAGAGGAGCTCTTTGTGGTGATGGAGTACCTGGCTGGTGGCTCACTGACAGATGTGGTGACAGAGACCTGTATGGATGAGGCCCAGATAGCTGCTGTCTGCAGAGAGGTATGTCATATACTGTACAACCAGGGCTGTATGAAAGCAAAGTCCCCCTTTATATGGAAGTATTTTACCTTTTCCATCTGAAGTCATTCTCTCCCATTTGCTTCCATATGTAGTGTTTACAAGCCCTGGAGTTCCTGCATGCAAACCAGGTCATCCATAGAGACATTAAAAGTGACAACGTCTTACTGGGGATGGATGGCTCTGTCAAGCTTAGTAAGTACTACACTGCTCTTTTTCATGAGCACCCTGATACCTCACTGTTAACCTTGAGGCCTAATTATCTTCTTTCACTATAACTTATGTAATAGCTCTTCCCTCTTCTCCATCTTTTCGACAGCCGATTTTGGCTTCTGTGCCCAGATCACTCCAGAGCAGAGCAAACGCAGCACCATGGTAGGCACACCTTATTGGATGGCTCCTGAGGTGGTGACCCGAAAGGCCTATGGACCTAAAGTAGACATTTGGTCCTTGGGTATCATGGCCATTGAGATGGTTGAAGGAGAGCCTCCCTACCTGAATGAGAACCCACTACGAGTAAGTAAAGATCGCTTTCCTTCTGATTTGGGGATATGGCCGTAGAAAACAAGAAGCAGTGATGAAAAATGATTGTGATCAAACATATTTTATCATCATCCTTAAAAGGAGCTCTGTATATGCAGTACCTTGGTAACAAGCCCCATTGCAGCACCTTGGTAATAAAAACCCAGGAGATACAGGCTAACTCAGGGGTTTTTCTGTTTCTGATAGTGTAACTTAAAAGCTATCAATTCAAGGGCACACTAGGCTTGTGTTCTTCCTTTTGAGAGGATTGATTCAAGCACCACTTATTTGAGAACCTGCTGTAAGTGCAAAGTTGTTGCCTGAAATGAGATTTCACAGCTCTCTTGATCTCCCCTTTTCTCTTCCCCTTCGCCAGGCATTATACCTGATTGCCACCAATGGCACCCCTGAGCTTCAGAACCCAGAGAAGCTATCTCCAATCTTCAGAGACTTCCTCAACCATTGCCTGGAAATGGATGTAGAGAAAAGAGGCGGGGGCAAAGAGCTGCTGCAGGTGAAAACCCTTCCTATTATTGACCTCTTTTTCAGTGTGATTTGCTGTATCATCTTGGTTGTTTCAATTTCATTTTAACACTGATTGCCCCTTTCTCCCCTCCTCTCTATGTTGATCTCGTCAAATTGTGCTGTTATCCAGCATCCTTTCCTGAAGCTGGCAAAGCCCCTCTCCAGTCTCACACCTCTCATCCTGGCAGCCAAGGAAGCCATGAAGGGCAATCGTTAGTTGAACAAACAAGCTACCCTGCCTTCCCATGCTGTGCACAGATCTGTGCCAACTATTTAGGTTTTGTGCCAGAGAATAGGCTGAGAGTGGCTTCCCACTCTTGATGCACCAGCCTTATAAGCCCTGACAAACCTCACTGTGAAGAAGACCAAAAATATAGAGCACAACCCCACCGCTGTCCATATGAACTCTATTCTCACTCAGATGTCAGAAGACAAGTCAAATGAAAGTGCTTAGTGTCAGAGTCAGGCTTAGTTATTTTGTACAACAACACTTTTTGGTGACAAGTTAGGGCTAGGCTTATATTTAACTTGGAATGAAGAAGATGCCTAGTTCTATTTAGTTTTTTTTTTTTTTTTAAATCAGCTGCCTTAAACAAATGACAAATGTTGCCTAATGTATTGTTGATTGTGTGTTTCTTTTCACATGATTTTTACTACCTTTGTAATTTACCTTTTCAGCTTGTTTGTGTCTTAGTTATTTTGATACTTGAATTTCATATTTGTCCCCTTTGTTGTGATATCATGGGTCTCATTCAATGAAAACGTGTGTTATTCCCACATTGACCCATGTTTTACAGACAGTTCTTGTCTGTTATAGGAAACACATTTCAGTACATTCATCATCAGAAACATTATGTATTGTGATCAAGACGATGACAAAGGATTGCCACACCAGACAAACCTACTGTACCAGTGTTTTCCCCTGTATCATTAGTCTCTTGATAGCAGAGGTGCACCTTACAGCAAATTAAATGTTAGATTGACAGGGTTTATACTTTCTTCTCTATTGTTCTTATTAAAAATGAGTATTGTATGTTGAACTCTGTCCTTCGTGTCATTCTGGACTGTAGGTAAACAAACGCGCTTTTCCCATGTGTATATTGTGTACTTTAAAACTAGTTGGAAAAAGAGTGGCTATATCATGCTGGTTAGCTGTCAAAGGCTGTAGGTAAAGGCAATGTATATTGACTTTCTTTTTCTTCCTGGACTTCTAACAGCCTTGTCTGCACACTCAAATAAATGCAGCTATTCTTGCCTTTGTGACTTGGGTGTGAAAATGATTGTGTTGATTATCAGTGGTCCCACTTTCTCCTAAGTATTATAGTATGGCCTAGCAGTCCAACCGGGTATTAATATCCTTTCACTTCCAGTGGAAAAATGTGTTCCAAAGAAGAAGAATTTCAGTGTTGTGTTGTATTAGCATGTGCTATGGTTATGGTAGACAGATAAGACTACAAGGCTGGTGAAACATCATACCATGTGATGATGTTTGTACACAGTGAGTGTAGCTATGGAAATAATTTTTGATTACCAACAGCAGGGAGAAGGAAAAAAACTGGAGCCAGCGCCGATTTGCCTGTGATCTGGGGCTTTTCTTCTCGGCGAGCTCCATTAACTGTCTGCGAGTCGAAAATCAGGGCTACAATCGCCTAGTCTGATTCGGCATAAGTGGTTAAACGGCCTGTATCTTTACCCATTCTCAGAATTCATGTCTAATTTTAGATACTGTGCACCCCGACAGAAAGCCAAGTCAAAACAAATCCAATTCCAGTCCCTGAAACTTGCATGCATAGAGGCATGATGGATTTGTCAGCGCTCTTGACCTTCTTTCGTGTCCATACCATTTACTGACCCTTAAATGACAATGCTTTGCTCGAGGATGCACTAACAGCCGCGTGCACACGCTTTCCAGTACCAAGTGTCTTCTGCCCAGAGCATGAATTCAGTTATGGGGTTGTGCTGCCATTGCACCGCCGGTTATTTATGCACCCGATCACTGCACTACACTCCGCCCTTGCCGGTGTCCGCCCGTCACGTGACCAAGAGAGTACAGTAAATACCTAAAACGAGTGCCCCCAACCTTTGCAATACCTACGAACTAGGAAGTGCCTGAGTGGGACCCGGAAGTAAAATAGACACCCACATAGGAGTTGAGACAACGGAACAATATTTGGAACTACATTTTTCTGACTCCTTTGTGACAATGGCAGGATACTTAAAAGATAAGGAATCATATCAAAGAATGAACTATTTATACCAGGTCGGAAATAAATCAATACTTCTGAATCACTCACATAATACCATCAACAATACACATATGGCTAATGCTAAGCTAGCATGCTAATCAGCTAATGGCATTTTATCCCTCTGCAGGCTGCACATCTTGTTTTATCTCAAAACCCGGAGAACGTGGAATTGGCTCGTTTCTACTGTTTTACCCAGAAGACTATTGCAAGACGTTTAGTCCTTAGACAGTAAGATCATCTCATTTCCATTGCCAAGAGGCATTTATTGAGCTCTCAATGCCTTTACCATTTATACTTCTCCAGCAGAAATGGTATTTTCAGTGTCTATTAATGGTAAATCACATTGCAGAGACCCATCAGTGAAGAGAACATTATGCAAGAAGTGCTGTTCATTGCTTGTCCCAGGTGTAACTGCTACATCAAGACAAAGAAGTAAGTCAGCTTGTCCACACAAGCCAATTTATTACCATCTTAATTTCATATCAATTTGTATGTGTTTGGTATTGTATCTGTTTGAATGACTAACTTTCTTTATGTTCCCTTTCTCTCACAAGGAAAAAATGGCAAGACACGCTTCACTGTGCTGAGGTGCCTCAGCTGCGGGCAGAGCAAGACGTTATTGAATAATCCAGATCACTGCCTATGGGTCGACCAGCCTGAGGCCCAGCTGGAGAACCAGACACAGTCAGGTGACTAAGCTGAACTCACCACTATACACCAATTTCAACATAGTTCATCCAGATGGTTTTCTTGTTTGTAAACGTATTGTGCTGAGCCAATTAGCAGTCCCCGCTTAAGCATTAACCAAGTCACTGTGTCGGAAGCACTCTTAGTTTTCTAAGTACCCTTTAGAATTGAGGTACAAGTCCAGATACACTGATATCCTATTACAGTAGTTAAACAGCACAAAATGGTTACCATAATGGTTACCTTAGGAATGCAAAGAAATTGCCAATTACCAGCTATTAACTCCCATTTAATCAAGATTGGTTGGTTGATAAAGGGCCAACTTGACAAAAAGATTTTTGAGCTTTAAAAATAATTATTTCTCACCCACAGACCCAGGCCCTTCTCCTAAAGTACTGCCAAAGGACACAGGAGGTGATGGGTCCCTGTCCTCAAAATCCAGTGTGAATCCTTCTAGCAATTAGCAGCAATTCCCTTCTCCTGATCCTGAAATATCAAGGACTGATGATTATCATTTTTGGTTTTATTTATTGGTAGGTTTGTATTATGTATTTCCATAATGTAACTTAAGATTTTTCCAGTTAACACTTACAACTATCCAATCAGAGGATTGAGTGGTCAGTTTGTGAAGTTAATTGGTCACTGTTTTACGTAGGTGACAAAAATAAAATTGAAGTATTATTCACAGTATTTAGATTTTGTCACTACAGCATCTTGGTAGGTAACCTGGTGTAAGTAATCAAATGCTCTGAGTTTGCAAGTAAATGACAGACACAGCCAGTGAGCAACACAATACACAAAGGTAGGAAATGTTTTTTTTTTAGTTTTTTTTTTTTATTGCAGCATGTGTGATGGTTTTATTATAAACTGACAAGAATGAAACTCATAGTTTTGTTAATAGTTTTTGTTTCCTGAATTATTTTACATTTTGTGTACATACAGGTCTATATTACCTTAAGTGAAGACTTTTATTTATTTCCTAAAGGGAGAAAATGAATATACAGTTTTTGATACACTTTCACATTTTCTTTTTCTCTCCTCGGTCCCCCGAGGTATTCCCCTTTGGCACTCTGAAACGTGTTTTCTGAGAATATAGCAGGTTCTTGGCAAAAATCCTTGGAATATGGCCCATGTACAAGAAAAGCGCCAAAGTCATGCCTAGAATATATAAATTCACATTACCAATATGTTTACATTTAAACAACTTTACATTTGTTGCAGGACATGAGTATGTCCATTGATGTGTGTATATTTTTTGTACTTTACCTGTAAGGGGTCCAAGCCAATAGACTACTGCATAATCAGTGAAGGTGAATCCAGGACAGTGGAAGGTAAGGCCATAGGCCAGGGATGGATTCAAATAAGCTGAAGTATAGCCACTGGCTGGAAAATGAAATGGAAAAACAATATTTTTGTTAGTCACTCTTTGTGATACTGGTTAAAGTCTCCATGGAAGCTGTACCAAGACACAAATATGTGTAGTGCTCTTTCTAATTGCCAGAAGTAAAGATTAAAAACTGTTTATTTCATGCTGCTGTTTCATTTAAACAATGACAAAAATGTGCTTCCTATGTTATTGTTAAAAAAATAGATGTACAAAGCAAAGTTACTGTTAGGGAGGAAAGAAATCTTACATGGCTAGAACAAGGCAAATGTGAAAGTATTGTCTAACAGCATGCGTGATTCTCTGGGAGCCTTTAGAAAATTAACACAATTTCTATGATTGATACCAAGGTGGAGTCCAGGTTCATTAGAAACTAACCTGCATGGGACAGGAAGGTGAGCAAGACAGCAACAAGGGGAACTCGGATCAGTGCAGATCTACGTCGAAGGCTCAGGTGGAGTAGGTGAATGATGACTGTGCACACGCACTCAGTAAAAAAACCCTGTAGCAAAGAGACCAGTAGGGATGTGCTGCACTCTCTAGCCATCAGGTTTTTGATCATGTGCATGTCTGTCAGCTCCAGGCCCCAGTAGTATACTGCAACAAGAAGGGCTAGATGGGCCCCCAGAAACTGAGCAACAACAGCTAGGAAAGTGGGCAGGGTGGTGGCCTCTAGCTGCAGGAACTTGAGCAGGACCAAGGTGGGATTCCCTGAGGCACTACCACAGATCACACCATGGGTCAACAGCACCACAAACAGAATGGTTACAGTGACATCAGGACCCAAGCCCCCAGCCCACTGGCCCACCTCTACAATGGTCTGCACTTCCAGCCAGCATGCCACTAGCACAAAAGAGGAAGCAAACTCCAATATGAAGCTAAAACGTGGCCATTTCCTGAGGAGTGTTCTAACCAAGGCTCCAAAAACCACAACAGCCAGGAAGTATCCAAGAGATGCATTCAGTCCAGACATTGCTCAGATCAGGTGCTGTGCCTTGCTGTTTCTGCTCAGAAGAAAATGAATGAATCAGTGCTTGACTCGCAACAACTGTGCTTTCTGTATGACAACGTGGCACATACAGAGACACATTTCTTATCAGAGAAACGTCAGGTTTCTATCCCACGACCACCTGCCAAAGTACACACGGGTTTTTCAAGGTCAGGTCAGGGAATTGGCATTGCTCTGTTGGTAAAGTGTTGCACCTTATCAAGTGTCTATTTATATGAAATCTTTAGTGAAACATTTCGATCATCACCCTAATGGATACAGCATTGACATTCATCAATTTGTTCATTTTCTAATCAGTTGAACTATTTACAAATGACCACATACCTCCACTGGACCCAGAGCTGTACATTTTTGGGATGATACTATGTCCAATTTAATGGTGAGAACTTGCTGGTGTCCTTAATTTGCAAACTGAAGTACAGAGCAATGTCTTTGGTAATTTAAGTAAACTTTCAAGCTTTCAGAATTCAGGGGAGAAGAAGAAGATGCATATTTCCATCATATGTCTTTCTTGCTTGCTCAAAGGTTAAATAATTGATATTGTTTTTCTCATTAAATCATTTTATTACTATTGTAAAATAATCATAATTCTTGGTATGCAAGCAAATGCAATAGGACATTTTCTTGGCATTATGGTTGAGTAATTCATATCAAAACATACTGTAGAGAGGAATCTGTCTTTATTTGTCTGATGTTTTGCCTCCATCTTGTGGTTTAATAGTAAAATGGCAGTCTATTGTGTGGCCTACAGCATACAGCAACTGGTGCAGCAACAAACTTATTTTTCACTGTAATAATTAAACGATCGTCATTATAAGTGTTCTTGCTGAAAGTGGGAATGTGTGTGCCACACAAGTCAAAGTCTTCACTGACTGATCCACACACACATCAAGAGACAGGCCTGAAACCAATAATACTAACAACTTCACTTATATGACAGTGGTGCATACAAAGCAAATTACAATTCAATTTCAAACAGAAGAAAACAGAAGACATTCATAGTATGTACTTTGAGGCTGGCTAAGATGTGCTTATTACTGGGATTGTGAACAGAGGATATTGTTGATGTAACACTGTTCAATGATGTGGCCAAGAGAGCATGTGTCTAGAAACAAAATGATAGGGTCTCTGAGGGACACAGCAAGAAATTAGTCACTGTCTAAGTTCTTTCGGAGAGGTAGCAGATGAATGTTTAAGTGCTGTGTCAGTATCCAGTGCTGTGATCACCAGTATCAAACAGTATCAAGGCCAAAAGTATTGAAATTAAACATCAACTCTGACATAGGTTGTATTTGTTACTTAAGAGTTGTGTCAGGACTGTGAAACCTGACTGGAAATCTCTCGTTTGACAGTTGAACTGAGCTGATACCAGAGAGGAAGATGAGGAATTTAGAATCCAGGGATGCAAAGAGAATCTGTATAAATCTGTAAACCCATAATATACCACTGGATCTTAACTGCACAGTTTAGCTGAGAAGGCTCGCATGATGCACCGAATGCCACAGCTTGTGGCATAAATGTACATAGAAGTGGATTTATTATATCCAGATTAAGTGCGTATTTGCAATATATCAATGCATTTTACACAAAAATAATGACTGAACAGAGTAACAGTTAAAATAAAAGACATTTCATAGATGGATTTTTCACTGAAAGACCCCATCTGCAAATGCAGGGAGGGGTGGGAAATACACTAGCCCACAAAACTGTTGCTAGTGTTTTTAGTCCAGGGGAGTGAATAAACTGCACCTCGCTGGTCAGAATTTGAATGGGGTCTAATGGCTAATACACACCAAACAGTTTGGCCAAACAGCAAATAGTTTCACTGGGCTCATTCCCACAGGTCCACCGTGCATAATATGGACCTAGTACCACCTCTGCCCCCCAACTACTGACTTGAACTGTTTTGTCTTGTGAGATTAAAAATAACTCCTTAACCTAGTGATTTTTCCTCTTTGATTTTTATAAGTGTTGGAACAAAGCAGACCGTTACTGAGGGCAGTTTTACCTGTAACTGTACAGTCAATGGCAGTGCCCTCCACTCCCTCAGCAACTGCTGTTGAAATGCCCTTGAGCAAGCAAATTTGTTACTGCCAAGCAGTCATTTGTAGTTCTGATTAAAAGACGATAAGGTAGTGTCGTGGAAATTTGTCAAAGAAGTCAATTGCCACTGAAAATTGTTTAAACAGAGTGATCATTTAATCATGTTGCAGCATGGAGACAAATCAGCATACAGCTCAAACAGCAGTCAAGCATTTCTCCCCCTCTAAGAGTGAGGATCTTTATACCTACAAGTTACACAAGCCCCTTTAGGTTTATTTCTGGTCTCAATAACAAGGTCACTAGAATAGATGAAACAGTGTTGGTAGACAAATCACTTGGAGACACTCAGTACTAGGCTTTAGGTCATCCTCTAGTTAACTTAACATGAAGTATCAATATCCTTGAAGCAAGCCTTAATTCCTTTAGGAACTTTACATGAATCAAATACAGCATGGCATGTATGTACTGCAACTACTACTACTGTTAATACATATGCGTACTACTACTACTACTATTTCATGCCATACAGTATATTCAAGTTTTCTTCCACAGTAGTGATGTGTATACGCCTACTTGTTGCTAACATTTTCCTCGATTGAATACGTCACCTCCTATCGCTGAGGTGTTGCTATGGCAACATAAGCGTCCACTGCAGGAGCAGAAATTTTTTGGGCTACATAGAACTAACGAGCGTAGGTCAGTAAGATTGACTTAACGTTAGCTGAAGTGTGTTAGAATTTGGTAACCATATAGCTAGTAATATTTAACTGGTCATATTACTGGTAATATTATCGTAAGGCGGGTTTGACGTTAGCTAGCGTTGGTATACGGCGCAGGCTAACGTTAGCCAAGTCAAATTGTACGTTAGTGAAACCTTTAACCTAAGACAGCTTCGTCTTAATCTGTTTTGCCCCAGCACCCTAAGAGGCTCACATAATTTGTCGCGATATGACAACCAGACTTCTCGCTTCATTCAATGTCTTGGATCACTATTCAAAAGATGTCCTGGATAAACATGCAAGGGCAAGTAACCTTAATGATCCTGTAATCAACCTGTATATAAAACACAATAAAATTCCCACAGATATTTACATCAACAAATATTTTCCTTAGACAAACAGACTTCTCAGTCAACTTCCGGTAGTGTGCTGCCACAAGCCAGACTTGGCCATAGACTGTGGCCCCAGTGCTCGAAGAAGAACCAGCATCTCTAAACTGAAAAACAATAATGAGATAATCAGTGTAAAGCAGGAGCTTCTGAATGACAAACTAAGGTACTACTATTACACAGTGTTAGGCCTAAACATCATGTTTTGTCTGTGAGATATAGCACTTGAAGGATGAAGGAGTAATGCAGGCATTTGTACTGTTTCTTAAAAAATAAACTTATTTCTTTGCCTTTTTCAGATGCTTTATGTTGAGGGCACCTAAGACTTCAAAAGTCTCAAGAGAAGACTCTACCTGTGGACATACAGCTAGATATAGTAAAGTAACCATTCGGCCCTTTACCAGCCCTGAAGACCTAGCATCAAGAACTGGCCCAGTCAAAGGTGTGTTAGAACATATAGAATGGTTCTAGGTATAAATATTTGCACTCAAGCTGAAAAAATGTCTCACAGTTTGGTCATTTCATTCATTCATTGGTCAGTCTGGTTACTGAGAAGAATGTACAATACACCATGTTTGTCTCAAGGTCTGGCACCTCCATTTGTAAATTTTAGATTTTTCATGTAGGCAACATCTTTTAGGTCGCAGCATCTCATCGGTGGATGCTGTGCAAACACAGGTGCAGGGAGCTTGACCTCTCATGCAGAAGAAATAACAGCAATGAACCTAGACTGAATCACATCATTCAGCATTTCTGTTTTCACAGGCCAAGAAAGGAATTCCGAAGGCTTCACAGTTGTCACATTCAAAAAGAATTCATCGTCTTTCAAGACCACTAAACATTTGCCCCAGAAACAAAAAAGGTCAAGAGAGGTACAAACGGATGCATACACCCCTCCCCTACCCCCACAACACACACACACACAAGAAAGAGAAGATACAAGAAAGACAGTTGATGAATCAACTTTATTTGGCACTAACACACATATGCACACGGACAGCTCAGTTGGTAGAGCATGTGACTCTCAGTCTCAGGGTCGTGGGTTCAATCCCCACGTAGTGTAAAAAAAAAAAAAAGTGTAACTTGTAAGTCGCTTTGGATAAAAG
>OOFE01050525.1:10546-40246 GCA_900323365.1 Monocentris japonica
CATCTAAAACAGATAAGATGACAAAGTCCAAAAGAGAAGAAGTACCCCTGAACAAACTGCACCTCTGAGTCACATGAACCACATTTTTAGATAGACTACACCACAACAAATGGAGTAGCCCAATCCAACATACTGCACAGCACAGTGTTCATTGTGCAACAGGGTATACTTGAGATTCCATCTGTGATAAGTCTGTGACTTCTCTTTTTGTCTCACAGTGTTTTTGTCTCTGTATTTTCCTAAGCTCTTGCCTCCAGGCATTGGGGGCTGGGCTGGCCAAACCATCACCTCCCCTCCCTCACTTTGTGGTGGCATAAAAGGAGTTGTGTCTAACCGTTTCCCCATTCAGTCTTCTTCTCTCCATCCAGAGCAGACCGACAGACCGCAGACCTCCACCATGTCCTTCTCACATACTTATATGTCCTCTGGGGGAAGCCGCATCAGTGCCATGAGGGCCGGTAGTGTGTATGCTGGTGCCGGGGGCTCCGGGGTTCGCATCTCCCGCTCCAGCGCCGGCAGAGTCTTCTCCGCTGGGTCAGGGTTTGCTGCCGGTGGTGCGGCTGGCTTCAACCTGTCTGATGCCATCGACGTTTCTGACAGCAAGAAGGCCACCATGCAGAACCTGAACGACCGTCTGGCCTCCTACCTGGAAAAGGTCCGCAATCTGGAGACAGCCAATGCCGATCTGGAGCTGAAGATCAGGCAGTTCCTGGAGAAAAAGACCAAGCCTGAGACCCACGACTGTTCCGCCCACAAGGCAGTCATCAGCAACCTTCAGGACCAGGTGAGGCCACTGGTCAAAGGGCAATAATCAATGTCAGAGTTGCCACTGATTTAGTTACTCTCTCCTAGTAATACCATTTCAAAGGGCCACAGTGTAACAAAGTTAGATTTAAAGGTACAAAAGAGAGATTAGAAATATGAGGTCATGACATGATTTCATCAGTGCAAGAATGCAGTCTGAAAATGAAGACGCCTCATTCATCTTTACACAAAGCTTTTCTTTGGGGAAAAAAGCGTCACCTGAACAATAGTCTTCAGTAGACCTCAGTGACATAATATCCCTGAGCAGAATTCAGTTGCAGCACAGTCAAAGAGGCAGAATGAATGCCAGAAGTATTTTTTCCTACAGGCTGAATACTGATGGAGCCACGCCCAATGTAATGCAATGTGAACCGGCCAGCTACACCGAGGCACCATGAACTATTGTTCATATGCAGACTCATATTATTGATTATCACTTGTGTAGCACATATACATGCTGAGCCTCACAATCTTTGAAGTTGGTATACCCTTTGTTTTATTCACCACACCCTCTACACATTGCAAAATAATGACCCACATATGACCCAATATGTACTCCCTGGTGAAGCGTAAACTGGAATAGAATATAGTTTGAAGAGAAAAATAGTTGTTAGGTTAAGTTCTACAAACTCTTTAACCCTAGAGAAGGTTGGTATACTCTTACTACACCACTAGATAAGAATAAGGAAACAGCACCTAAGACCTGTGTGATCCTGTTTCAGATCTTGGATGCCACCCGTGCAAATGGAGCGCTCTACCTGGCTATTGACAACGCTAAGCTGGCTACAGATGACTTCAGGGTCAAGTGAGTGCATGAATAGCTACAACAGAATGAATCTTATTGCTTGAGTTAAACCTCAATGGGCGGAGCCAAAGCACCACAGTGAACCAAGTAATGATGGACTAAACTCCAGTAAAAAAGACAAAGGGTACTAATAAGGCTAACACTGTTGCTACTGAAAAAATACAAAGTAATTTAGGTTAGCTAGTTAGCCTAGCTGACCTTCCATGTTCAAACTAGCAATACTAGCCTATAGCTATCTAAGTTAGCGAGTTTGCTAGTCCAATGCCATGGCCATGAATGATTATGAATTTATTTTTTAGTTATATTTTTCCCTCTTTGTCATTTGGTAACTTCGCTCTGAAAAACTGTGGTTGTTTGGCTCCCCTTGGCTAATGCTGTTGCTCATACTGTTGCAATTATTTGATAAAGCAGCTGATGTGCTCACTGGTGGTCTGATGTTGTACAGGTATGAGAACGAGCTGGCCATGCGTCAGGGGGTGGAGGGAGACATCGCTGGGCTGAAGAGGGTTCTGGATGACCTGACACTTGGAAGATCCGACCTGGAGATGCAGATTGAGGGGATGAGGGAGGAGCTCATCCATCTGAGGAAGACCCACGAAGAGGTAGGGGTGAAATAACAATCTAACATCCATGAGGCATGGTGATAACGTTCATTATGACATATTACACAACATACATAACATAACAAACCATTCAGTAGATGTGTTCATCCAAACTGCCCGACAAAGCATGAATGAATATCAAAGATACCAATTTATGTCTGGGATATCCTGATGCGTGTTTCTGCAGGACCTGCTGGCATTGCGCTCCCAGATGGGAGGTCAGGTGAGCGTGGAGGTGGACGCTGCTCCTCAGGCGGATCTGTCCGCTGTCATGGCTGGAATCAGAGAGCACTACGAGAACGTCGCCGCCAAGAACCGCCGCGAACTGGAGGTGTGGTTCCAGGCCAAGGTAAGGCTGAAGACCTCCAATGTTATAAAACACTTATGGAATTGCTAGGAATATCAGAATTGTGTGATGAACACCGGAGCCTGGATCCCCATTCAGTGATGTTAATCTGACCATGAATAGGCAAGACACTGTACATCAGCTCGGCTGCAAACTTCTTCTCTTGATCACTTTCAGTTAGACTGCTTTCAACTGCTTTTTATCTACAACATGACTAACTGCTTTCTAAAAAGACTAGTAAAATATGAAGGGCTCCACTTCCCTGTATCTGAAAACATGCAATCATCTAACCAATGACAAGACACTTTGCATCTTCCATAGAGGTGATTTCTTGCATTTTGGCTTTTACAGTCAGATGAGCTGAACAAGGAGGTTGCCGTGAGCACCGAGACACTCCAGTCATCGCGCTCCGAGGTCACAGAAGTCAAACGCTCACTGCAGAGCCTGGAGATTGAGCTCCAAGCACAGCTCAGCATGGTGGGGCCCCCATTCTTGTTCTCCTCTAGATTTCTGCTGAAAGACATCTGAGCTGATACACAAGCATTGGCCTTAAAATGACAGGGAACAGCTTCATTCAAAAGCTTCTCAGCTGCTAAGAGGAGTTGACGGGTGTGAGCTAAGATGAACTCTGCACTTTTAAGATGTCATCTTAATCTTTTGCCTCCAGTCAAAAACTCCAAAACACATTTTCTTTATTTTGGCTTTCATAACCAGGTCAAAATAATTTGCAATCAGCCCATTTGCTCCCTGTTCTCTCCTTGCAGAAAGCTTCTCTAGAAGGTACCCTTGCAGACACCCAGAACAGGTATTCCAGTATGCTGGCGGGCTACCAGAGACAGGTAGTCAGCCTGGAGGACCAGCTAACCCAGCTGAGGGCTAACATGGAGTGCCAGGGACAAGAGTACCAGATGCTGCTGGACCTGAAGACCAGGCTGGAGATGGAGATCGCTGAGTACAGGAGGCTGCTGGATGGAGAGTTGTACAAGTGAGTAGGGCTGGACCAATACATTGGTTTGCTGATATATCAGACCAATATTGCTGTTTTATGAAATACTGGGCAGTCATGTGACATTTTATTTTCTTTGCATCTTATATTTGTTCATTTAAGTGTTCAGTATTGTTTTTAACATTGGTTCCCAGCATTTCCCCTTGAATAGGTGTGCTGGGTCGTCTGGCCTTAAGGAGCTGCTGACCCACCAAAAGCAATTTCATTAGTATTGGAATCAATGGAGAGTTTTAGTGTCCCATGATGGTCTAAATGCTGCTCCACGGGATTTTCCATCCTTCCAAGACTAAAATTCTGGGGGGAAAAGAATTCTAGTATTTATTTGGCACAAAATTGGTCAAATGTAACAATTGGCTATTGGCATCATCAGTCTAAAATTATCAGTCTCAGTATCGGCCTTTAAAAGCAGCTCAAACCCTACAAGTGTACCGCCTCTGTAGCTACGAGGAGCTACATGACAGACCTTACTGGGTTCAAGCCCCAGTAAGGTAATGGTATCCCTGGTGTTAAAGTATGTAATGGGAAGTGGATCATGAAAATGTTTGACTTAAACTCAAACAAATTGTATCTAGCCCCTGGTTTTCCCTGCAGGTTGGAAACTGGTATTCTGTCAAAGTGACACAAATGATAGTTGAGGTAGAGAGGCCACCCAACAGCCACACTGAAGGTGTAGCAGTTGGCTATTAGCTGGTTTTGCAGAGGAAGCATAAGGCTAATATGATTTCTCACCATTGTTTCTGTGTTTCCCCCAGTTCATCTGCCACCACCAAAAAGGTGTTGATTGTCACCAAGGAAATCGTGGACAGAGAGGAGGACACCGTAGAGGGAACTGACTGAAACACATCTGGGACTGAACACACCTGAAGAAACTTTGCAGCATAAAACATCGGCTATATGCTGCCCACCGTTCTCAGAAAGAAACAAATAAAAGACTTCTGATGAACTGAGACAATGTAGTTGTGTGTTTTCAGTGTTTTCAGCATGTCTGTGGTGGCATTTCTGCTCTCTATGAAACAGAAACCAATCGACTGGCATCAAATTGTTCACAAGCATGATCAGAATCGCATTTATTCACCAAGTACATGAATGAATTCAAAGGAATGTGTGTCTCAATGACATTGGTACATACAATACATGATGGCAACGTCTTTGTTAATAAACCAACTACAGGCCTAAATAGTATGTTGTACTTCAGCAATGACAGCCACAGATAGAAGAACTGGTTGATGAATCAACTTTATTTGGCACTAACACATGTACACATGCAGTGAATTTCTTTCTTCACATCCTACCTCTGACTAGATACACACACATCACCCCACACACATGCACTTTTCTGGTCAGAGGACAGCGCAGGCAGCAGCTACTGGACAGTGCGCCTGGGGCAGTTGGGGGTTGGGTGCAGAATGAACTGTGATATATAGGGACACACATTTTTTCCTCAGAGTGATTAAAATGTGGGGTGGGGAAAACCTAGTGCTCAAGTTTTGCTCAGTTTGCACAAAATGTGCAGGCCAGGGGTGAGAGCCAGACAGCTTTGAAGGCTGTGTGAGACACGTTGTCCTTCGATTCAAAATAAACTGCATCCTTTTGTAGTTTGTAAATTGCAGTAGTCAATATGGCAGTTTTGATATTTTTTCAACTGACTGTGCAGTCATAGTTTGCTGTAGCTGCCTTGTCTTCATTTTGTTCTTTTTGGCTCAAACACACATGGTAGTTCAGACTGAGGAGATTCAGGCTTAAAAACATGCTGGGCTAGTTGTAGGAATTCCAAAAATTTGCCTTGAGACGGTTTTACCCCAAAACCTTAGTCAAACCTCGACCGCAGGGTCCAGGACTTCAGGCTGTCGATTTATGGAGCAGGTGAGCAGGTGAACAGGTGGAACTTTAACGATGGGTGGGGACGCTGGGACACGCAGCATTGTTTGGTATTTAATGGATGATTTCGAAGTACAAAGCACCTCATGCTGCCATTGTCTGTTAGTGCCTCGCTCTACACTTTCAGCTGTGGATGTTCTGCACCGTATTTTTGTTCAAATTGTATCAACTACTCATAATCTTTTTTTTTTAGATAAGTAGTAGCAACGCATTTGTTTGATTTATTTCCACTCATTGTGTAAATGAGTGTTTAGGTTGTTCTGGATGAGACTGACCGGCAGCTTATTGCTTGTCTTGTATAAATTTCATTTTGCATCACAATCAATCTTAATTTGAATGTTTTTCATGTATTAGATGTTTAAGGAACAAAACATCAATTAAAGTAACAAACACTGACGAAGAGATTTCCAATGTGACGTAATTATTTCAGATAACAAAGAAGGCCAGGCCACTATTTATGGTCTATTGCCTAAAGTTAGCTCAGTCTGTACTTGCAGTATGGATTGGATTGAAGATATTGATTCTGAGCATTTGATACAAGAACTGAGAGGATATGACAGTCATATCATATCAACCTCTATATGTATGCTATTTTGGTGCTTTAAAAGGCTCGATTGCATTTGTAGTGTTTGAAGTGGAACAGACCTTTTGAGTTACCATGACAATTCAAACCAAGGACTAGACCAGGACAGTTAGTTAAAGATAGTTAAAGTTGCACACAATAACCTAGGATTAAGTTAACTGCCTCCATCCTATCGACATCGATTCACAGAGGTTGTTTTGACATGCTTCACGTAATGCTGCAGTACCATGTAATATAATTCCCATTGCCATAGTGGCTGTGCAGTAGGAAGAGGCATTTTGCAGCATCATTATGCTTCATCATCTGTTTCAACAAACTCATTCCTCGCGTTGAGGACAGTGCTTTGTTGTTTTTGCAGCATTAGAGAAACTTAGGAATGAAATCTAGGATGACCTGTTTACATGAAAAATGCCTCAAGGAAATTTCATCCTTGTCATTTCCTTAATGGTCTTGTTGTTACTGTTAATTGAACTGCCAACAAAACGTATTTTATGCCATTTTTATCTTGCAACTAAAGGAATACCCTTTTTTAAAAGATTTTTTTAGTTTTGTGTGTGTGTGTGTGTGTGTGTGTGTGTGTGACCTGACCTTTAGGACTGGGCTCTCAGGATGGTTTGGGTCTTACATGAACTGGTCTGTCAGGTGAAAGAGCAAAGAGATCACAGCTTTCATACCCAATATGAAAGAGAAATGACACACACACACCAGCTGGCAGGGTTTCAGCTTTCAGGTCTCCTCCCCTTGTGTTTTCAGTAAATAGGTCTGTACATGGTATATAGTATACCGTATGTTTCACCTTGGTCCCACCGTAGAGGCTCCTGAGGGCCCTGACTTGTTATCATATGAAGGGTTCATTCTAAAATGCTGTATATCCCCTTTGGAAGATCTTATTATTAGTAGTAGTATTAGTATAGTATTAGTATTAGTAGTATTAATATTAAAGGTTGGTGTCAGTTTTTTCATACCTCCACAAAGGATGTTTTCTGCCATCTCAAAAAGGGATGAACGGATTTCAATGAAACTTGAAAAGTGATTGTGCTCTTTCATTTTGATCAAGGTTTATGCCTTACTGAGCTTCAGAAATCACCCTTTTGGACATATTAGAGTGACACACCAGTGTTGGTATGGGGGAGTGTCTTGCTGTTTAGGCCTTTGGCTGTGAGTGTAGACTGACATTACTGATAGGACCAGTCCATCAGGTAAAGAAGCATTTTCTGACAGCTACCAGCCCCTTCTGAGACATCACCCAGGGGGACAGGAGCAACCTTTCGAACCTAGAATGGAGAAAGTGGCAACAAGACGAGTCTCTCTTACATTTCTAAACACATCAGACCTGCTGGACCTCACCTGTTGAGTGAAAACCTGTTTACTCTCTGCCCTGGGCTATATGCTTCTAAGCTGGCCACCATCTTGCCTCCCCCTTCCCCATTTAGAGGTATAAAAGGAGCTGCTGTTCCAGCAAGTCTTCACTCAGTCCTCTTCTCTCCATCCAGAGCATCAAGAGCAGCCGACAAGCAATGGCCTCCTTATCCAGCCGCAGCAGCTACATGTCCTCGTCCTCCCCAATGAGGAAATCCATGGGGATGGAGCTCTCCTCTCGCCGCACCAGTGGCATGAGATCCGGCAGTGTCTATGCAGGAGCAGGAGGATCTGGTGTCCGCATCTCCAACGCCTCCAGTGCCTCCCTCTCAGCTGCTGCCTCCGGCGGCGCAGGTGGCTTCGACTTGTCTGATGCCATCGATGTCAACAAGAAGGCCACCATGCAGAACCTGAATGACCGTCTGGCCACCTACCTGGCGAAGGTCCGCAACCTGGAGACAGCCAATGCCGATCTGGAGCTGAAGATCAGGCAGTTCCTGGAGAACAAGGCCAAGCCTGAGGCCCACGACTATACCAGCTTCAACATCACAATCCAACAACTTCAGGACAAGGTAATGAGTTAGCAGACACACATGCTGGTTTCCAGAACTGAAAAGAGGGTGGGTAGGGTGATTCTGAAACATTTCCCAGAGGCAGAGCAGCTCTGGAGGCAGATTTAATGTAATTGGTTGAGTTAAACCTCAGTGGGCGGAGCCAAGGAACCACAGTTTTCCTGGCTAAGAAATGTTAAACAAGCCCAGTGAAAAAAAACAAGAGGTTAGAGACGAGCTAATATCATGAAGCCTAGCGCTGTGCTGCTAACTGAAAAAAATACAGTCTAACCATACTACGTTATTTAGGCTAGCTAGTTAGCCTGCTGACCCTCCAAGATTATGACTGTCAGGGTCAATAAATAATTTCCATTTATATGTTCAATTAAATAACTGGTGGATCTTTGGCTCCGCCCACTGAGGTTTAACTCAATAAAATAATATTTATAAAATAAACAAAATTATTTCTGCCTTTGAGAAACTTTCACACATACAGTATGTAAACATTAGGACAGATCGACCTAGTGGGTACCTGAACATGTGACTGTTGACTCTCATGTACACTGGAAAGAATGCATGAAACATAAAGACATAAAACACTTGATACTGTACTTTCACTTCTGAAATATGTTACATTTCATGCTGGGAGAATATGGACCCAGTGTAGCAATGCTCCCTACTACCGGGCTGTGACAGACAGAGACATAGGCAGAGTCAACGGACCAGCAGGCCGCTTTATTTGTATCACAGCAACAATAACGACCCCGTCCCGACGGCCACTTTCCAGCTCCGTCTCCCCCAGCTGGTGCACCTCCCTCTGTCTCGGCAGGTCAGCTGCGGAGCACCAAAGCCGGCCAGTCTGCCGGGGTCCAGGAGCATCCCACTCCAACCCCGACTGGGCAGCTCTTCCAGGCTACTCCCGGCTGCATCCTCCGTGGATCTTGGTCGGTCGCTGCTGCTGGTCACGCTGGCTCTCCGATCCATAGTCCGACTTGACTCCTCAGTCTCCTGTTGAACTGAATCACTCGCTCAGACTCTCACTCTGGCTCACTCAGACGCACTCTCGTTCACACATGCACACACAAGTTAAAAGGCGTCTGGCTGCAATCAGCCTTAATTGGCCGCAGCCGGTGCTGGATCCAGGGAGAGTCAGTCCACTGACTCAACTTTCACCTGGATCCAGCCTACGCCTCACCTACACCCTCTCCCCAGTCTGCCACAACATGATGTGGAAATCTTTGTACAGATGAATGTTATGCTACAGCAGTTTTCTGATACCCGTGACCAATACTGTGATTCAGAGTTGGCTGACTTAGGTCACGTAGTTCCTGAGATAAGACAGGAGCTAACGCAGGGAAAGCAATTTGTATTCACTTGGCCTGAAAGGGTGATTTATTTATTTTGGTGACACATTTTGAAATCAGTCATTTGCACCTGGATGGAAAAAAAAAATCTGAGATTTTTCAATGCGTCTCTCACATCACCTTTTTAAAAAGTAATGTGCTTTTAATTCCAAGAAACTGTTTTTATCTAAGTCTGGAATGGACACTAGGCAAGCTGGGTCTTCTTTTTTTTTTTAAATTAATGCCTTGTAAAAAGTAATCTTGGCTAACAGCCTATGTGACTGAGGCTAGTCACCTAGGCTTTCTTTTATCTATTGATTTGTCTCTAGGGTTATTATCACTTCTCAGAGTTCAAAGTTTATTCATCAGATGCACAGTAACAGTACACACACTATCGGTTGCTGCCAACGAAATGCTTTGATTTCAACTCTCAGCAACATAAGAATAAAAATAACAATGTACAATAACATTTATATAAAAATAGAATAAAGTGAAAAGTGTCAAAAGTGTCTAGTCAAGGTGAAGTGTCACTGTAGAATTAAAGTGAAGGGTAGTATCTGTATATATGTATATAGTGTGTGTTGCTGGGGGTGGATGCCTGTCGTGTGTTTGTTATGAGGTCAGCAGTTTTATGACCTGGAAGTAGAAACTGTACCTGTTGGCACGGGACCGGATGCTGTGGTACCGTTTGCCAGACGGTAGCAGAGGGAGAAGTTTACAACTGGGGTGGGACAGGTCTTTTACGATGCGTTGGGCCTTGCTCAGACATCTTTTGGTGTAGATGTCCGTCATGGCTGGCAGTTCACTACCTGTAATCTGCTGTGCAGTTTTAACCACCCGCTGTAGAGCCTTGTGGTCCTGGGCGGTTTAGCCTCCAAACCAATCAGTGATGCAGCCAGTCAGGACCCTCAGTTGTACATCTGTAGAAGTTTGAGAGAATCTGGGTGGCCATGCCAAATTTCTTCAGCCTGCGGAGGAAGAAGAGCTGCTGCCTTGCTTTTTTCACCACGATGCATGGTGATTGTATCCTCTCTGACTAGTTGGTAGAAGCACTGAATGATGACTGAAGTGAGTGCAACAGGGCGGTGGTCATTCATACAGGTTATGGTTGGTTTCTTCGGGACAGGGATGATGATGGTTGTTGTTTTGAAACAAGTGGGAATAACAGACTGTGGCAGGGAGAGATTGAAAATCTGTGAAGACATCTGCCAGCTCGTATGCACACTCTCAGGGCCAGGGTTGACCCTCTTAACAGTTGGGTTTTTTTGTTTTAAGATTATTTAGTTATAATTATTTGATAATTTTAATACAACAGAAATATAGTAGTAATATAGAAAAATCTTCCAGACCTCTTTGGGATCGAGTCATACTAAGTAATGCAGCCAAAACGGCATCTGTACCCTTTGGTTTGATTATTGAATTCTGATATAGACTGGCTACACTGATACTATAATCATGGTAATTCATTTGGGGACCAGATACTTTGATGTGTTTCTACATATTAAGCTGAGATGTTTATTTCTGTTTTCAGATAATATTTTTGCCATCAAGTCATGGGCAAAGAGGAAGTTTGCCTTCAATGACAATCGCATTGATAAAGCCTTTGGGATACCCGAGGACTTCGACTACATGGATTGACCACCAGCCTTTCTACCACAGTTCAGTGATGTGCTGCATATCACCAAGGCCAAGCAAAAATAACTGGTTTGAAGCTTATAAACCTTATCGCTGCTATATTCATTATGTTCTGTGTATTAGAATGAGAATAAATGCCCCAGGATTCATATTTATGCCCTGTGGTGGGCTTTGAATAAGGAAGGATGTCAGTAAGACCCCTAATTGTGCTGGGGCACGGGGCCTGGTGGATATGTTGCTTTGATGGAACTAGAGAAGGCGCTGTGCTAACTGTTACCGGCTGCGGGGGAGAGGGGGGGCTCCATGATGCACACAAATTAGCGGCCTGACTTTGGTGACACCTGTTTGCATGAAAACTGAGAGCCCCAAGTTGGTGACGGAAATGAGCAGCTCCCAACAGTATTTGCCACTGATACCATTTCTATGGTTTAAACAGATGGTTATGAATCAACTGCTTGCACTCTTCTTTCACTTTGTGTTTTTTTATTGTTGCCAGAAAAAGAGCTCATGCTCACTGCATCTGCTGTGGCACCTGAACCGACTCCTCTTAGCAGCCATTTAATCAACATCTGGTCCTCTTCACCCACAGAACATGCACTCGGAGTGAGGTTGAAGTAGAGAAGAGAATTTAATGGAGACACAAATAGAAGGAAATGTTGTCAAGGCTTTACAGTGGATATGTTTATATGATATGCTCTTTTCTCTGTTTTGTTGCAAAACCTTCTGGTGAGTTGATTCGGCAGGTTTCTCTTTAGTTATATCTGTGTTCTAAAAACATATTATTGTGCAGAGCCCAAATGTGTCTACATTAGGCCTTTTATCTGTTATCTGTTTCCATTGACTTCCAATTGCCAATTGACTGGATGTGCGCCAAGCAATGAGTAAATGCACTACCTTTATATTTTCTGCTGCCAATGGAATGCTGCAAAATCTTACACAAAAGCACACAGCATTTTTTTTTCCTGTGCTACACACTCACTTTCTGTGTGAACAAAAAACCCATAACGACCATTGTTGTGACATGTCCAGAATGACTGTTTTGAGCATTTGGCTGTTTTTCGTCCAACCAGATGCACAATAGGTAGAATTTGAGGTTCTTCTGTGTGTTTGCTCAATGACCTAGCTGACTAGGCTGACACTAAAAGCTGGCTTTGTCACTGTGCCATCTCTCCAGATTCAAATTTCACTTGTGCGCCATGCTAAATTTGTCCCAGTCAACATTTGTCACTTTTTTTGTTTTGAATAAATAAAAAGTATCCAAACAGAATATTGATTTTGTTGAATGGTGAATTGTCTAATCATAGTTTTAATCCTTACCAATCTCATACTAAATAACATGCTGATGCAAATGTTAAATATACAGACAAATTTAATGTTGTGATGTGCAAAATGTGTATCTGCAAATCCTACGCTACTGCTTAGAAGTATGCTGGTGTCATTTTAAGCAATAGTGGCCAAAAACAAATATTTCACATGCCTGGCTGCAACTTTGGCGAAGTGACACGCCCACAGAAAAGTAACATGAGTGTATGTTCATGTGTCTACCTGCCCAACCTGTCATAACTGATTCTGGAGTCTGACTTGCACATACACATAGTTTGACTCCACCCCTAACCTGAAGGCTGTGAATAGTAGTAGTAGCAGCAGTAATAATAAAAGCAGTTTGGTTGAACCTTTTCCTCATAGGCAAGCCATAGAGTATTAAATACACCAAATAAAAAACTACAGGCCCATCAACCAGTCTCAGGGATATTGATTTAGAGGAACATATAACAGCAGGGTATTTCACTGCACTTTTGTACTGCTATAACTGTATATGTGACAAATAAAAAACCTTTGGACCCTTAGGAGAGTTGTATTCCACTTAATTGACTCATAAATAGTGTTAGTGTTTTATTTACTTTACAAGTCCTTATCAAGCAGGGTAAACAAGGATTCTAGCCACTTCTACCAGATCAGTTGATTCCTCCACACTCTTCATTATTGTGCATGCAAAAGTGTATATTATATATGTAGACCATAGATTATATACGCGCTGCATGCATTTAGTTAGGAGTTTGTGTACTTCGCCTTCAACAGCAGGCTCGTAAACAGCTTGGTTGCAAGTGACACTGGTCTGCGCCCTGACTGCACAATGTATTGCAGCCATCGGGCTGAGGCAGGCAGAGGGAGGGAGCTGCTGCTGAGAGAAAGAAAGACAAACGCAGCGAAACACAAGGCAGGCTGCTAGCTGAGAGGGCAGCATGGCGGGGCCACGGGACTTCCAACAAGGCAGCCACTGTCACAGGAAAACGTGGATTAATATACTACTAGGAATACTACAATTACTTTTACCCTGCGTACAGCATGGAAGGGCTCAGCTGCAAGGTCTGTAAATGAAGCGACTTTCCTCCAGAAATGAACACCCCCTGCAAATTGTAGCTAGGTTGAGTTGACAGCAAATGGAAAAATTATGGTTGGCTAAACTGGCCATCCACGGCACCCACAGCATATACAAATACAATGTACGTAAATTGTTTTGAGTGAAATTGCAGTTATTACATTTGGATTTACTGTTAACTTCAGTAAGAACTTGAACTTGTAGCTAACGTGAGCCTACCTGCCCGATTTGTCAGCTAGCTAGCTCATGTTAGCTGCCAGGTCTCTGTTTGGTAATATTCAAGCTCTTAAGTCATGTAGGAACTTTAAAGGGCACTTGCATAGCTGATGTTATCATATAATAACGTTACACAATTAATCAATGTAGTTATTTTTTGTCGGCTAAACAGCCCTATGTACTACACCAGTTGGAGAGGTGTGTTTTTTTACAAGTTGGTTAGCCAGCGAGCTAACGGGAACCTTATTGCTAATCAGACAGCAAGCTAATCGAACAGCCTTTGTCAGTCTGCTGCCGAAGTCATTTTCCCGATGGTCTGCATTGACCGTGCAAACTATCTCAGCCTAATCATTTTTACTGACAATAGTAGCAGTTAGGACTCACAGTTAGCTATGTTATTGCTTCGACAGCTAGACGCCGATGTGTTGCGTACACACTATTTACCTTGTTGCCCAATTTTCAACGCAACATCTCACGGTTGTCTGATTTCTTGCCCCCACCAAGCTCTGAGTCAACTGTCCACCAGCGTGGTCGAGGTCTGGCAACCAGAAGATGCAGACCCATTAGTCCCAGTTCAGGTAATTCTCTAATTTGTCTTTGGCTTTATTTATATTAAGGGTGATTGAGGGTGTATGCAAAATATTGATCAACCATAAAGGCAGTCGGACACATTTGCACGTGTGTGGCCGCTGCCTCATCCATTGTGTTTGGCTCCACTTTGCAGCCTATGGTGCATTTGCCACCTTTGCTTCACGAAAGAGCAGTGACAATCCATGACTTTACGACCCTTAAAGTGTGACAATATATCAGTTAATCCGTTTTCTTACGAAGGAATCCAAGCAACATATGATTCTGAAACCAGGGCGGGAAAAGAGCCGCATGGCAGGTGGTTATTTTGTTCTGTACCAGGTGTCCATTGTTGAGAGCTGCGCCTGTAGTACACAGTGAGAGCACATTACACATGTGGTTGATTACTCCTTTGCATTTCATTGCTTCTTTTTATTTGCATGATTTGTTTGATGATGCACCCTTGTTTTTGGGTCTGAGCTGCAGTGTCCTGCACATCTTAGTAGGGCTACTCTGTAAGGTTTTACAGCTTCCCAGCTCATTTCAGTATGCTGAGTTATGTAATCATGGACAAAGATTAGCAGAAAATGCAGTAGCTCCAGTGTTTACTGACAACCTGACATGAAGTCACTAGCTGACTGTCACCTGACTGCTACCTAAAGGGGTGTGTCTTTTGCAAATAGTTTGGTTCACAGTTAAGCTGGTAATGTGTGACAGACTTAATTAGGTTAAGTAAATTTAAGTAAAAACAAACAATAAAAACATAGTGTCTTAAAACCTAGGCTATATTTTCCTTATTGAGCTCTGTAGTTTGCACACGTGTAATAATTACTATATACATGCTCAGACCAAAGAGAATTGTCAGATATTGTTGGATAAATTGGAAAAAGGTTGACTTCAAGAAAGGGGAAAGTACATCAATTAAGTGTTTGAGTTGTTTTTCTCCACTCAACTAATTCATCCCCACCGTGGAGACCCACCGGCAGATACTAGAATTGTTGACATTGTTAGGTGTCATGTTTAGGTAGGGAGCAGCGAGTGGAGTGGCTGTCTTGGTTACAGATGCTGTGTGAAATAGACCATGGCAGGGGTTTCTTTCTTCTGTAATCCAGTGCTGCTGGTAGTCAGCCTGTTGGATAGAGGATGTTGCATAAGATAGTTTCCTGTGGTCATGCCAAGCTTCATAGTAAAAAGTCCATCTAGGCGGTAGAGATCAGAGTTTTTTTGAGTATAATCAGGGCTCATAGCTTTTACAGCTCAAGAAGTTAGGCACCCACCAAAATATACGTTGCCCCAGCTCTTATTTTCTGAAATAGGATAAATGCTGTTGCCCCCACACATTTATTATGGCATTTCTTTTATTTGTGACTTTTTCCATACTATTTTTCCATGCCTTTGGAGGGCCCATTGTGCATCCGCATAGGCTGTAGATCTACATGGGTAGTGTACAATGCAAATTTGTCCCTTGTTAGATGTGCATAGGTTTTCCATCTTTTCCATCAGCTATGATGAAAGCCATCAGCAATGGTGACATTCATTAACAAATATGATAGAAAGCATTCAGCAATGAAGGCAACGTGTTTCTGATATCCACAAACTTTCTATCTGGGCTCTGGTCATTGAACTAACAAGTCTCCAGGCTAACATTTTATACTGGTGGCACTGATGGCACTAAGTTTTTCTTTAACTTTTTGGTCATTGGGTCATTGCATTTCTGACTTTTTTTGGAGAGATTTGCTATGAAATCAAAGCACATACAAAAACTGTTAAAGCAGCAATAAGTAGGGGTGTAACGATATATCGTGGGACGATATTTCACAATCCTAAATGTTATCAATTAGCTACACCACCAAAATGTAGACTACTATTTGTTTATATTTTCATACTTTAAACACCAGAGGGCAGAGTCAGTAATCCTACATCCTAGCTTGCTTGACTGACGTTGACACCGACGTCCACTCAAGACCCAGAAGAGCCCCTTCGTGTAGCATGCAACAGGCAAATGGAAAGCGGAGAAATCGAAATGGACGACGCGCCGTCAAACTTTAAATCAATTTGTTTTATTTGGACCAACAGACACTTTTAAAGGCTGCTTTATTTTCTCTAAGAGGTTCTACTATTTTCTTTTTGCACTGAAAAAACATAGAAATAAAGACGCCTATGGCACATGGGAGGGGGTGTGGGTGAGTGGCTTGTTGCGGGAGGGAATCAGGCTGGTTCTCCTCCCATCCGACACCGGCTGCTGCCAATTGAGACTAATTGGATAACAGCAGTCTGTAACGATGTGTGTGTCTTTTTCCAGTGTGGGAACGAGGCAGGAGAGAAGACACAGCCGCAATAAAATTTTAGGATGTATGATTTTGATATTAAATAAAACGACAAAACCGTATTATGCCTCCACATGACTAATCTAAAAAAGACCAACGAGAGTCAAGTCCCACCGGTGCGACCCATTCCTTTTTTTTTAAGTGGCACTGGACAGATATATAGCCACATATGCAACCAAATTGGTCGCAGTCTGGAGCCCTGACTAAACTCCCTACTTGCCATAAGGCGATCTAATTCATTGACATGGATGCTGTTATGCTTTTCAATATCCAGTGTTTTAGTGGCTCACCTGCTGCAACAAGCAGCCTGTGTTCTGTCAATGTCGTGCTGAAACAGTGAAATCTATTAAAGTGCTAATCCCAGAGATTCTTGTTTTTCTTGATTTTGGAAACATGTTTGGTGGTAGGCGGTCATTGCTGTGGTGTTTTGCTCTGGATTTCCCAGCGATCACTTTGTGACAGTGTCACCAGTACTGGGACGTCACTGGACTGGCAGCAGCTCCCTCACCCACAAGCAAATAAGTATGGGCTGTTCTACTGAGACTAGTGAAGCAACAAACAACGCAATGGCAGAATTATAATTGTTGCCTAGCAGTGACCATGTCTACATAAACTGTAATATCTATCTAAATGTATACCTCTTTTTTTATAAAATGATCTAATTGTTTAGTTACATTATTATAAACTGTTATACACAAAAGACAGTGACTGCTTAAAGTAGCATTAGCCATAGACCTGCGTTAATACTTTTAGCCTGCTAACTGAGCTATCACTAAAGCAACAAAACCAAGATGAACAGACAAGTTTTCCATTATACAAATAAGCTGTGAAACGTTTACCCTTTGACTGCATGACCAAAAGATTACCAGTTGTCTTTCAAAAGTTGGCTAGCTAACAATGTAGGCACTGGCCCAACATAATAATAAAGACACTGCGGGTAATAAACAATAGCAAAACCTGTCAATCCAAAAGAAAAAGAGAGTCCCTTCTCATCTTGGAGTGCTTTTCATCTTGGAAAGGCAATGCCAATTTATTCCAAACAATCTGCTTTTGCTTCCATAAATGTACATCACTTCCTGTGCACCAAAGGTTTTCCACCAGGAAAAAAGAGCTACCCGCTCATAGGTGTTTAGAACAGCAATGTCAAAGCTTTCATTAACTAGCATAGGTTGACTTGCTATTGTTTGACATCAGTCAACAATAGAGAGTAGCAAACCGGACATTTGTTTACATGAAAAAGTTGCAGATTATGACTTTAATGTGCCATGCATCAAAAAGACTGGGGCATTTAGGCCACAATGCATTAGAAAACAAGGATAAATCAATGGGAACTTTACATAGCCTCTAGTTCAGATTCCTAGAGACGGAGACTAAACTCACTCAGCTGTTGCTTGTCAACACAACGCATGCACGCACCTTTCTTCCCTCACCCGCTTGTGTGAGACCTGCTAGATAGACAAGGGCGCCGTCTGACCTAAAAAACAAAAACCTGATATCTACTCGACAACGGAAGGTAATTGTTAACATTGCTTTCTCTGATATTAAACTTGGGATGTTACCGTCCGCGGAGTGACATTACCCCAGCTCCTAGCGGAGTCTATATATTTAACAAGTCACGTAATCATACATTGAGTGGAAAATTTATTTTCTCCTGTGCACTGAACACTTGTTCCCTCAGATGAGCATTGAAAATTATTTTACAAGGAAAAGGCCTTGAGAAGAGGAAGATAGTCAAAGGGAGTCCGAACCTGGGGTAGATGCAAATCCTGCAGATTAACCCTAACAGGAAAAGCCCTAAACCCCACCAGTTGGAATGAATTCATTTCAAGAGTAGCTATAACCATATCTGTTATCACAATGGAAAGGGAACGCATTAAAATAACATGTTTAAGCCATGAGATGGCCCCCAGGATGCCCTACCACCACAAATAAAGTTCTGAGCTAAGGGAAACACTGGCTACTTATGCCGTTGCAAATGAAAGGACACCTCTGTAAGGTTTGATTAGTAAGAACAGGGCAGGTGACCAGAAAATGGTTTTCTTTTCTGCTACTAAAAGCAGCTATTTGCAGTTATACCACTGCTCTCAAATTCGATTTGTAGGCAACACAGTTAATATTTAGGTCACAAATGCAATTTAAAATGGTTTTATAATGGTTGTATTTAAGAGCCCTGATAATGTTATAGTATGCAATGGTGAGCGAGAGGAAACATGGGAGAGAGGAGATAATGTGCATGGCAAATTAGGATCCATAGTAACCTCCAGTCTAGTGGTACACAGAAAGCCAATGCACTTGCACCAGTCTTCAGTTTGTGTTGTTTGTGGTGTGGTCATGAAGCCATGCTGTAGCCAGAAGGCCCCAGATTGTTCCTATGGAAACTGCATGTTCTACGTTGAGTGAGACTGAGGCTTGGGAGGCAGTTCCTGTTTATCTCTGTGGCCCACGCATGGTGCGCATAGCCTACCTGCTGTAGTTAAGCGTTGTACAGCAGTGTACTGAAGGATTACTTACTTACCAAGGCACATTCATTGAGAGTAAATGGTATTGTCTGCTTGCTTGTTGCTTGTTTGTGGTTTCCACAAAGGCCTACTGGGGCCAGACTAACTTTTTCTATTGGTGGTACACATACCACTAACAGCTTTGCTCCTTTAAGCTTTGCCCAAGGGCACATTGACAGCAGTTGTTGAATGTGGGGAGAGCATCACTTCCACCACCCACCTCTTCCTGGCCAGTCCAGGGATTTGAACCAGTGTCCTTCTGGTTATATGGCCCTTCTCTAATCAAACAGGGATGATTTAAAATAATATAATAATTTAGGTTGTTCTGCAAAAATATAAATATACATATAATAGAGATTTTCTTAAATGGTCACAAAATGCAACTAATTCTAGAGCCCTGTATAAGATGTTTAGGAGGGAGATTATCTGGAACGTTTTGTCTTTGTGGAAGTATAAGCTTCTTTAACTCAACTCAATTATTGATTCATTATCAAGACCTGAAATCAGGCTAATGACTTTCACATTGAAAAACACTTTCACTGTAAGCCTGTAAACATACTCTTGTGCTGTTGGACAGATTGTCGTCAGATTACCAATAAGAAATTTTTCTTTTCTATAGTCATTGATCTTCAATACACTAATGCTGTATTCACATTGTGGCAGTATGCGGTAGACAAACCAGATGTTCATTGTTTTCATGAGGAGAACGACAGTAAACTGGTAGAAAGTGCTGGTAGAAAGTGCCACCAACAGCGCATGCAGACAGAACTTGATGACAAAAGTTGATTACGTTGTCTAATTTGTATTGTTTGCTTTCCTTTTTAGGTGGAGAAAGAGCGAAGAAGAGATGGTCTTCCACTGGAAGAAAGGTACGTTCTTGTTATAGTTTAACTCAACAGGAACAACATGAAACTGAAACAAGGGTGTGGTTGTTTTTCACACATAAATTTCACCTTCATGACAGTCAGCAACGCTAGATGAAAAAGAATAGCAACAATTTAGATCACTCACTAGCCATATTACACATGCTCTTATCAGAAATGTGTTAATTCAGACATCACATGCATGCGTGCAACAGTTAGAAATGCACATAAACATTTGTGTCAGATGGCAGGGTATTGCTGAGTGGCACTCCACCAGGCCACATTGCTGCCACCCAAAGCCAAGCAAAAAGTGGATGTAATGCGCATCTGAGTGAAGGTTTTTTTTTTTTCCTCCTAAATATAGAGTAGAATTGTACGACACAGAAGGAACAATGAAAAAAAACATCTGATTGTGGGTTTGGTTTGTGAACAGCACAATGGAAAATAGGCCTACCTCTGCACTGCTGAAGAGTGATAGTGTACTGCAGGATAGACCAGAAGTGTTGTTGGAGGAAGTCTATGTTGAATGAGTGAGTTTCAAGATGTAAGCAATCAATGAAGAAAACCATGTTTATTAAACTAGAATAACACATTGCAGCTATGTGGCGACTGTATGCTTTTGTATTCAAGTAGCGAAATGGCATTTGTGGTTTCAGGTTAAAAGGACTGGAGATTCGAACGAAGGCTTTCAAAAGCCTTCCCGTGTATGCAGGCTGTGTTGTTTATGTTCGTGAGTGAGGGGGTGTGCAAGGCAGAGAGTTTGGGGGCGTGTGTTAGAGAGGCACAGTACTAAATTCCAGACTAATTTTAGAACTCCTTGAAAGAAAATGGAGGGGAGGTCTATCTTTCCCAGCTTGTATTTTTCCATAGAAAAGTCTGTTCTTAAAAAGAAGCTTTTTTACAGAAACATCAGCAATACATTGTACAATTTAGCAACAGGCTAGTGGGTACAGTGAGTGCACAGAAACACAGCTGTTTTTAGGCTTGTAGGCTCCACCTCTTATAGTCATGTAATTGTTTTTAAACTCCTACTGAAACATTTATGATTGCTACTGCTCCTGGTTGAACCGAGAGAGCCCAGCCTACAGTGTACCTAAACCGGACTAACATGTTCCCCACACTTTTTTAAAAAGTTATTAGAAGTTTTAAAGAACACAAGGATAACTCAACATAGTTAAGTTTTTTTTTTTTTTTTTTAAAGGTTAGCTTCTCAGCTTGTGTCATGCCTGCTGCTGTGCACAGGACTGCCCCATATATGAATTATTAAGACAAGCTAACAGGCAGTTCTCTGGACTGCATGGTGCTATGGCATTTAGATTTTACTACTTGATGCCATGATGCATAAATTTTAGATTAAAATTACAGTATTGTGACAACCTTTCAGCCTTAACATAATTTTGCTTTGCTTTAGATGCAGCAAAGCGTTGCTAAACAGTGTGGCAGCGAGCCTATTTTTAAGTCCAGTGAGGTGAGAGGCAAAGGAAGCTTTGTAGTGCTGGTTGACCTCTAGACAGCCAAAGCTCTGGGCTGTGAGGCCTCTCATGCCTGGGTTATCAGGCACTTGGCTCGGTTGCCATCACTCTCTCCCTGCCTAAAGAGCACAGCAGGCTGGAGATAGGGAGTTGGACAGAGGTTATTGATCTCTGTTTCTGTCTCCAATCTTCTGTACAAATTTCTCCCCCTTTATTGGCCGTCTTGCGAGCTATATTTACTTTAATCTCTATTATTTTCTCTATTCTCACAATGTGTGCCTGTGTACCTTCACACTCCTTGTATGTTTTAAAAATGTTTGCGTGTCACAGAGCTACTTTTCACCACAGTACAGTGGTAATAATTTTATTACTTGTGCCACGTGGCTTCAATTTGATCTTTCTCGCTCATACTGTCTACCTCTGTTTATTATAGAAGAGTGTGAACACCAGTTGACCTAAACTCTCCTCTGGTCCTAACCTCTCCCTTGGAGCATGGTTGAGGTCACTGCTAACATTGACTTTATTTGAGCTAGATCCAGGGGATCAAATGGCGCCAAACATAACTTGTTATTTCTGGACAGAACCCTTGGACCCAAGCTCATGGCATGTTTGTTGAGAGACTGTTTTTCTTCAAGGCCGGTTGCTCTTGAATAAAAAAAAATACTCTGTATTAAGGTAAATTGAAGGAAATTTGGGTCTTCACGCATTCATCTATCGATGGCAGCGCTGATCAAACAAAAAGAATATAAAAAATCTTTTATGGTTTCAAAATTGAATAGAGAGAGAAAAGAGGATGAGTATGTCAGAGAAACTATTATTACCAAACAGAAGTGTTGACAAGGCTATAAGGCCTCTCTAGAGACCTTGGTATTCCTGCTTCCACTGTTCACAATGTTATTAAGAAGTTTGCTGCTCATGGAATTGCTAAGAATCTCCCAGGACTAAGAGGAAAATTGATCTCAGATGTCGTAGAAGGTTTGTGCGGTTTCGTAATATTGTTTGTATTACTTTAGCACACAGAGAGTCATCAATTGACCATCTACAATGAAACCGTACAGAGGTCATTAGATGGTGTTTAAACCTTATCCTGTATAACTGTTGAGCACCGGGGAGAAGGCCAGATCACACGAGCAATCTGCTGTTTAATGTGCGGAGTGGCTGTTCGATCGAAATGAGTTCTGATATTTGAACTGCTGTCCTCAGTTGAGTTCCAAACTCGAGAGCAGAATTTGATTTATCAATTTTTCAAATGTTACCCATCACGGCAAATCAAGCGTCCCGCCGCAGATGCTCTCAGTTATGGCCATTTGCTGAGGCAGACGACCTCATTTACCCTTCTACTTTGACCCCTCATGTGGGCTCACCCACACTCTCAGCTACTGCCTGTGAACAGGGCGCAAGAGAGACAGAAGCACCTGTTATATAATAGAGAAACAATGGCCTTACTCATGAAGTCAAACCCCAGTGCTGACTTAATTGTGGTTGTTGTTGTAGTATTGTACTGTAGGCTTCATCTACAGTATAAGAACATGGAACTGATATGTTGAGGTGCGGTAAATTTGCAGCTGATGATCCATGTGGCATTTTGACAATTCTGTTGCTCACACTCTCCAATTCACTTCAACCATTTGATAGCAGGGTGGCGTAGTGAGTAGAGCCAGGGTTTAAGCCCCGATGACAGCAAACGTCCGCCCTGCTGAAGTGTCCTTGAGCAACACACTGAATACCTCCGTTCTCCAGGGGCACTGCTCCATAGCTGACACTGTGCTCTGGCCTGCCTGTGGTAAGGGTAAGAGGAGATTTGTCCAGCTTCAACTCGTAAAAATCGAAACGTATTTGAAAAGTTTTTAACCCTTACATACAAGATAATCTGTGCTGATTGTCCCTTGCGACCACTCCAAACTATTGGAGTAAAAGAAGAGTACTATTGACCCCTCTGTCCTGGCTTTGGAATGTGATCATTCCTGGTCACCAAGTCACACCAAGGTTAGACCAGCTCTTTGGCATTGCACTTTCTTCTTCTTCCTCTTGTGTCTGTTGCATGCTGTCCTCTTCAGTATCCTCCACCGCCTCTTCTCTGTTCTCTCCATCAGTGATGGCTGATGCAAAGCTGGAAGATGTGGGGGGCGGGGTAATTTTCACACCATTTCTACGCCCACTCTCCTGCTAACTTGCATCCCAGTCTCCCATTAATCGCCACTGCAAATAGACCTCTATCACCGTGGCTTCAATATCTACTAGAGAAAAATGGCACTTGTAGTCTAGGAGGAAGCAGTAGGCTATTTTCGCTATTATTGTGTGTCATGATTTGTCAGCGGGCCTTTGTGGGTAGTCATTTCAGTTCAGCTTAACCTGTACTAAATTTGCTGTTTATTTCATTGCTCTCTGGATAATTGTGATGGATCTTGGATGAGCAGGAGAAGAGAGAAAAAGCAGAAGAGAGCACTGCAGGTGTTGTGGACCTAATGAGCGGGTCCTCATCTTTTATTCCCTAACCTCTTATCTGTGTTCAGAGAGAGAGGAAAACTGCTTACAATTCACTCTTGATTTGCCAAAGCAGAAGAAAGATAATAGCCTGATTGGTGCTTTCATCTTTTCGTGTCCTCTTTCAACGTCTCAGCACGGATAACCTCTTTTTCTTGTCCTCTTCAATTGACTAATTAGGTGGTGATCTGTTGTTTAGAGAGCTATCTAGTTCATTGGTGCTCTGAAACAGATGGCTAACCAATAGCTTGTGGGGCTGGGCATAAGATGGAGCACAATTGGCAAACTGCCGGCATCTCGTTTTTTAAGTCAAGCCTACATCACAGATCAGAGTATTTCTGTTCTCTGAACTGGTTGTATCTGTCAGAAGTGTACATAATTAATTGTGCCCGTTTTCCAGTTTTGGGTTCAGGACTCAAAGGTCATCACTAATGACTTTGCTTAGCCTTTCTAAAAGTTTTCAGAGCACTTTCATAGCAACAGACTAGAAACACGAGCCCTGTTACATGCACACCAAAAAAGGCCCAGCTTTACACAATGCTCTGAGCTTCCTGTAACCTGCTGTTGTCACCCCTGTCAGCCGACTGAACTGAGATCAACCTAGTAGCTTGAGGTCAGAGCTGCAGATCATTCTGCAGAAATGGTCTCACTTACACTAGGTAACAAGGTTTTTGTGTTTATATTTGCAAGCTGCAATATGTAATTTATGGTAAGAGGTTATTTTTGCATGTATAGAAATGTGCGGTACAACAAAACAGCAAGTGGGGAAACACTTTAGGCAATGCAAATGACATGGCTGCCTGAGAAGGGGTGTATCCACTTGAAACACATTGCCTACAAGTGTGTTTATTCATATTTATTGTTCCACGGCTTATGTGTGCATTTTCAACATTGCACCTTTTGGATGATTTGAACTGAGACATTTTTAAATGTTACTTTTAAAATTATAGTGAAAGTCCTTGCAGTCAAAAAAAAAAATTATGAACAAGCATCAAATTTAAAATAAACTTGAGCTTGTTGTCCCTGCGTCTGCTTCCCCTTTTCAGTGCCAGCTTTACACACAGGAAATGTGTTCGTCAACGTGGTAGTGGCTGCCTCACCTAAATAAATGCACAATTGTTTCTATCTGCCATTTGTTTAATATGCAGTGGTAGATGAACGTGATTTTGAATTGGTGTGCATTGCTCATTCAGCACTCATCACTAATGACAACTACGGTCCGACAAGCAGTGATAATATATGACTTGGCGATCTATAACTTCTTTTTATCTCATCCTCTGACATTTGAAAGAGTAATTCTCCAATGGAACAATTGATTTTGAATATAATAATTGAATATTGCCTGGGGTGCAGCAGCCATAGCTTACTCTGGGTGATTTGTACCTGTGTTTCTTTTTCTTATTAAAACAATCATGACTGTGTAACTCCATATATGATCTCATTATATGCATACAGCTGTGAAATTGCACAATTTGCAGAAACCTTTACATTAAACAGGCCTTATGCTTCAATATAGTAGAGAATAAAGCCAATAGAATATGCCAGAGGCCACCAAATTGACCTCTCATGGCAATGTTTTTTCCTAAGGCATCATCAGCCTTCAGACCCCCTAGCTGGCTACAATATCCAGTCATCTGGCAGCTCCATGACCAAAAGGAGAACCCTGCACAGTATCTCAGACACAGTGCCTATAGTGCCTCATTTATGGCTGAAACTGTGACCTATATGCTTTAGAGCCACAATCTGGGTTCCCTTTCTTCTGAGATAAAATGTATGCAATTGCCAAACTAGTTGCTAAGTTAATTTGCACAGTGATATTAAAGAAAGGTTAAAAAGCAATGACACGTGATTTTAAAACTACCTAGAGAGGACAGATGCAAGCAATAATATGTGCAGGTGAGATAAAAACACCCAAGGGGCTTATAAAACATCTCCAAACAAGAAAAACATTAAGATGACACAACTGCATTGAATAATAGACTTAGAGAAACAACCTGATGGAATGCAATATTTATACAGAGTTAAGGAATGGTGATGGGTGAATGAATGTGAAAGGGGAATGAATAAAGTGCAGTGCAGTGAATGAATGGGAATGAATAAGGTGGACAAAGTGCAGGGGGAATGAATGAATGAATGTGAAAGGGAATGAATAAAGTGCATGGTGCTAGGTGATAAGTGGTGAGGTCCTCAGTTGAGCTGTAGAGGTGGGAGGGTTAACTTGAGGAAGAGCGTGCATTTCATCATCAGAGTGGTTTCATCTATAAAATAAGGGTGAGCTCTGTATTTCTTCTCTTCTCCTTGTGTGTGGTGCATTCACACTTAACACCGAGTTATGCTTCTGCAAAGATACATGTAAACGTCTGTGTCTACGCAGAGAAGGGGTTTATGGGCAAGCGTAGACCGCAGATGCTCGTAGACGAGGTGATGTGCACACGGCCAAAATCACAAAACAAACACTGATTGGTTGAGCAGGGAAGTATATGCGGTAGCGTTGGGCATTTGGCCAAAACCCAAAATGGAACTAAAACAAAGAACCAAGGCATTCAAACGGAGAATAGCAATAGAGCAGTTTGAGGAGTGACTCTCAGATGAGGTTTGCAAAAAAAAAACAAAAGTGAAACTGATCCACTACAATGTAATGTGTATGTATGCACACCTGTGTCTTATCTGGAGTCAGTGGAATCGTGATGGTCTATACATCACCAAGAGCTATCACAACTATCCAGTGAGCAATGAGATAAACCTCAAATTTACCACAGGTTAAGCTGAATTGAAATCAGTACCCACTGCTGAAGAATCAAGACACAATAATGTCCTCACACATGAAATTGCCTACTGCTTCCTCCTAGACTGTACCACTAGCCTCTCTGTTGTCTAAAAACCCAAACCGTTTCATTCACTCCCTCCCTTATCCCCATGTCTGCCATCTTTTTATGCCCCAGCATTGCACGCCAGTGTTGCAACCTACTAGCCAGCTTAGCGATACAGATCCCAAAATGCTATAACTAGCTGTAGCTGTTGGTGACTGCTATAAGGAGCTGTTGTCATGTGCTATTTTACTCACCAGTAATGGCCAGAAGAAGCTGCTAGAGTGTGAGACCCTCCACTTGTGTATTTGAACCAGATTTAGACCTCTCAGCCCGCCTGTGTGTATTTTAGGGGAGGTGTCTCCGAAGGAAAGGTGGGCATGTATCTGTAGGCAGAAAGGAAAAGGATGGCACAGCAGAAATGAACAGAGCAGCCAGTGCTGTAGGCTTGCTTATGAGTCATTTTAATACAGGAATAGGTAGCGCAGTACATGAGTCACAGCTATCATGTTGCCCTAGTCAGAGCTCTGTGGAAAGCAGTCTACAGTCTCTCTACTTCTGCTTGCACAATCCTTTCTCCCTTACTTTCTCATCTTTGTTGTATTTTAGGTATTTTAAGATGTATGGTATGGATACACAATACTGTTGTTGGCTGCATCTGAATGTATTTTAATCAACTAAATATTCATATCATATTCTATTGTTATTAAGAGTAAACAGTCAAAATGGAGGGGAAACTTGTATTCACCCATTGTTTTGGTATCCTCGTACTTTTTGTTATTATTTGTCATGGTATAACATCCCATCAAATATTGTTACTGCGGTGATATTTTGGCCATATCACCCAGGCCTAGAAGTTGTGCAGCCCAGAATCCTCAGCTGTTGAAAGCCTGGACAAGGCAGTGACAGTCTCTACTGACAGAGAGAGCTGACTCCCCACCCCCATAGTCATTATATCCTCTTCACTCCAGCACAGCGTGTGCCTTGGAGGAATATGGATGCACTGCTCCTCGGTGTGCAGGCACAGATCGAGACCTATTCATTTTAATGATGGGGGGGGGGAATCGAGTCTGAAAACTTTCAGAGAAGTGGCTTCCTTAAAACATGGCTACATCAATATATTAATACTTAGATCATAAGAGTCCTTCCACTTGCTTGCCTCTGTTGGTCAACAGCTGTGCCAGCCTTCTGTCAACAGGGTCCAGTCATGTTTTCAAACGCGTTTACACGCACGCACACACACTGCAGCTGCTGCTTCCCTGCTGCGAGGCAACCCTCCACGTAGCTCATTAGTACAGGACGTTAGACTCACCGCCACCATTAACACAGTGGAGCTCCAGAAGGGGGTTTCAGTGACCTCAAACAATGAGAATAGGAGGATATGGAGGAAGAGCTCAGGTGTACTCGTCAATTGGGTGTTCTCCATTTCTATAAGGCTCATGCACATATTTTGTCTTCAGGTGGAAAAATATGTTGCTGGTGTTACCACCCCTGGCAATTGCAGATGATAGTTTCCTGCTCAATATTTGATACACACATCCAAAAGCACCCAGGAATGGTTCAAGAGAAAACACTGGACTGGAGTGGCCAGCGATGAGTCCTGATCTCAATCCCATTGAGAACCAATGGTGAGACCTGAAATGTGCAGTTGGTCAAAGGGATCCATCGAACATTGAAGAACTTGAGGGGGTTGAAGAGTGGGAGAAACTGCCAGCAGAAAGGAGCAGGAAGCTTATTGATGGTTACAAGAAACATTTGGAAGCATCATCATTGCCAAAGGCTGTGCAAGGAAGTATTAGAAAAGGGTGAAGAAACGTGCAAGGGTGCCAATAATCTTGGCCAGAACTGTATATAAACAAATGCTGATGGGTGCTATTCATAATGCAGTCCTACACACATTTTCAGTAATTTTGCCTTTAATAACTGCTTGCTGTAAGATGTAAATACAACCAAAGATTATTTGGATTTCTGCCAGTATACCGCACACCACTAGGTCTGACCTTTTGAGATTGTTTCTTATTGATGGTGAAAAACAGTTTCCTGTTTTTACTGTAACTTATGGTTGCTTTGTTTTTTTTTTTTTTATGTCACACTCATGCTGTGCAATACAGGTAGCAAAGAAAGGATATAACGCCTGTATGCAGCTGCTATGTTTGTCGACAGTGGAAAGTCTTTATGGGACATTGATATTGCTCTGTTCATTGGCATTCAATAGAAATACTAAATATTGTTCTATTTAGGGCATGGCCTTCTCAAAAACTGCGACACAGAACAGTCAACATGCAGTGTACTCTATATCTTTATCTGAAATCAGAGTAGATGTTGTTCCATAGCCAAATAATGGCTGTAAAGGAGTTTGTACCTTGTGTTTTGAAATACATACTAAAACACATTATGCTGCAAGAGTGTTGAAAGCATGTTGCAGTCCGGCATGGGCCAACTGCGTTTCCCTAGCCTCAAGAGGCCCAACTAAAGCCCTCTCCGTACAGCATTAGTATTACCAGGAGAGGTCAGTAATTCCATTTTTCCCATGCACATTGGCAATTTCAATCAGTCATCTGGACGGTAAAGTAATTTAATGCGTTACCATGGTAACCCAGAGACACGCCTATGTGAATGTGTCACCCACAATACATTACAGCAAATGATTTCACTGATTAGCACACCTTGAACCGCAGAGGAGGAACTAGTCTGTGAAATCACCTGCTGAGGTGTTTGGTTGGAATGAAAACCTGCATACTCTCGACCCTCCAGGGCACATGGTTGAATAGCCCTGCCCTAGGATGTCACAGCAGGAAACGCCAGCCAGAATTTTTCAGCGTTTGTCAGACGGCATTTTGTATACCCATATAGTTATGCCTTTCATACAGGGAGACATCTTTGGCCTTAATTGGAAACTGTGGGGTGATGGTGAGCACATTTGGTTTTAGTGTGCCCAAAGTTGGTTCAAATTGGCAGAAGACAAAGGAATAACAAGCTAAACAGTTAAAAAGGTGAGATTTCATCGGAGTATGATCTGCTCGATGGATCAGTTGTGTGGCACAAGTACCTGTGGATCAAAACAATTCAGATTCCTTTACGAGCTTGCTTAAGTGCTGAAGTGTAGCTGGATCTCAGTGCCATTGTTAGGCAGGAAAGTAAATACTTTGAGGCTCTACCCGGGGCAGTGATATT